>VDFB02040522.1:105347-390347 GCA_007258455.2 Sequoia sempervirens | reverse complement strand
TAACTTTGGGAAGTCAGTGCAAAATTTCCTTATTCCCTTGAGTATCTTTTGTACCTCTAGGAACTTGTTTGCTATCCTGACAGTGTAACCTATGCCCATGTTTCAATTATAAAGGACTTGCTAGAACCAATCCTCCATGGCCTTTGTCCAATTCTTTCTTCTCTCCAACTTATCAATGTGGTCATTGGACAATAGTTGTGGTGGCATTGATGATGTAGTGGCGAGTTCCTCGGCCGATGACCATTGCTGAATGTAAGCTATTAGATCTGCCACCTATTCTTTTAACTCCTCTTTGGATATCTTATCCTTATTCATTTGGTACATGATGGTGGTGACGGATCCCTGGAGATGGTCAATTTTTTTCTCCCTTGTTGTTGTTCCCAAATAAATGGTAGAAATATTATAGCTTACCCCCTCTTCTCTGATAATTGGAGTGGCTATTTGTATAGTTCTAGATCTTGATGCATCCATTGTTAGATGAGATCTGACCTTTGGCTTCTTCTCTTTCTTTGTACTTATTTGGGCTCAAGCCAAGATGGCCTCCAACCTTGCCTTCAGATCCCTTGGGGTCGGGGTTTTCTTTTCCAATTGCTTTTCAAGCCATTCAGGCATATGAGATTCCCCTTTCGGTGATTCATGATCACCTTCTTCTTCTTGGGTGTGCTAGATTTCAATCTCTTTGTTTCCAGGAGCCTCTTGCTCTGTCCTTTCTTCCTCTTCTTCATCGGAATCCTGGATGAACATAGTTTCTTTTCTTGGGGACTTGGTGGCTGCATGCTCCTTGGGGCTGTCCTCCCCTTCAGTGATTCTCTCTTCTTCTTTTTGTTCATGCCCATGTTCTTCATGAGGTTCTGTCTCTAGGATTTTATTCATGGCTTCAACCTCTTCTTCAGGCTTGTCTTCTTCTTTTTCTTCCTTTTCCTTTTCTTCTTGCTCTTCGGAAAAAGGCATCTCTTTATCATGCTTGGGGCTTTCAACCTGTTCCCTATGTGGAGGCTCAATGTTCTCCTCCATTTTCTCATCTGCATCCTTCTCTTCATCAAAACGTTATTTCTCTATTTCTTCTCCGACGTTCTTGAGTTGTTGAGCCAAATGTTCTTCTAACTCTTGGTCAGAGGTCTCTATGATGTACTTGGTTCCAACATCTTCTTCACCCTCCCCGGAGGATCCTATTTCCTCTCCTTCACTCACCACTTTATCAATCACTAGGTGCTGGTGCTTAGGGTGCTCATGGTAATCATTTGCTTCTTCTTCTATCTCCTTGACAGCTTCCCTTTCCTTCCTCTCCAATTCTTCTAATATCTGCATTGTTGCTTTCATTTTTGGTGGTTCGGTTGGAGGCATAGGGACAGGAAGGCCAACAACAACTTGTGTTAGGGAAGCTTGCATAGGAGGGTTCATGAATACCCCAGAAAGCTCCGTTGGCATGTTTTGCATGTGCCTAGTGAAGGCTTTCAGAAGTGATAGGGTAGGAATTGTAGTTGTTGTTGTAGTGGTAAGTGGAAGAGAGGTGGTTGGAGACATGGATGAAGAAGAAAGCAGAGAGGTGGTGGCAGAGGAAGAATCTATCACCATTACTTGTGTAGTAGGTGGGGTGGAAGCAAGGTGGACCGAGATATCCACCATGGGTGGAGAATTGATAACCATTGCCTCAGAAGTAGGTGGAAGGGAAATAGTGGTGGAAATGACAGTGATGGTGACTATGAGAATGGAGGCAGTATTGACTGCTCGGCCTCTTGTTCTCCTCCCTCATGGAGCAGGTCGTATTGGATGGAGGGCATCTCTATGAAACTGCCATATGTCTTTTATTTCTTGGAAGGTTCACCTTCCGAGGGCTTCATTGAGTACACCCTAGGCTTAGGCTATTGTTCAATCGTCTCTTTTCTCTTAATCGTGTAGTGTGAGGAGATTTTGAAGTTTCTCCCGTCGGGGCAACAGCAGCAGAGGCACTATTAGTCTCGCTTCCTGGCTCATCCTCGAGCTCACCATATGTTAGGGTAACCCCTTGTAGTTTCAATTGGGTGATCTTCCCGTCGATCCATTATTTGGTTCTTGCCTCAACTGGCTTCATCAGAATATCGAGGTCATTGACCTCTTCTTCGTTCCAGTCAATTAATGGCAACAAGAGATTAGCAATTGCATCATATCAAGGATCAATTACTGTATTTTCATCCTCCACTATTTGATTTGGCACAGGGAACAAGTTGACTTTCTTGATGAAGTATGCCGTCATGCGCATGTAGTTCCTCATACACACCTCCTTGTGATCTCTGTAGTTGGCCCAAAAGTCTTCAACATTATGTATGTGGGCATGTTCAATCTTGACCATCTTCTTGAGATTTCTGTATGGATCCATCCATGACCGGGTAGTGTGGAGCTTCAGGTTATATTCCACAAGTTCTTTATCAAAATATTCTGCACACTAGGATGTGTGGAGTTCATACATTCCCTGGCCAAAGGAGAGGGGATAGGGAATCCCCACCTTGTGTTTGTTGCTTAGGAGGGAGAGTGCTTGTTGTAGCTTTCGAGAGAATTCAAGTAGTATCAGCCAGTCGTTTTGGTACCCAGGAAGCTTATATGGTTTCTCTGAGAAACCCTCAGCTCAGATGTATGTAAATTTTGGAAATTTTCTGAACAAAAAGCTAAAACGACAGATGTAAGCATTAGCACTATGTGAGACCCTACTTTCAAAGTCACCTCCAAGCATTCTGATGATATGGCCTATGAAGGTGTCATTGACTCTGCAATAGTCCTTCTTAAAGTTCAAGAATTGAAGTTGGGCATACCTATCATAGACCTTCAATTCCCTACTTGGAGCTAGGTTTGGTGCCATGAATAGTCCCCTATATATTTGGCACGGTCAACAAGCAAATAGACCAGGTATGATGTCATATAAAATTGTGAAGTCTTCTTCATTGCCACAAATTGTTCATGCAGACATTGGCTGATCATCCCTACCCCATAGAATTTGGCTTCACCTTACATAATTTCCTCTACAAAGTATAGCATCCACTGTTGAAAGAAGGCCATAGTTGGAAGGCCCATAACTCTACTTAATAGGGTTACCAAATCATGGTAATCCTCGTAGAAATCGCTTCAGAAGAGCTGTTGGGGCACTTTATTTGCACTACCCCTCTTCTCCTTCGGCTAGTACTGGTTGAGAAACTTCTTGCACTTGAGGGGATCAATGTTCCACATCTTCTTACCATATTCTTTGGATGTTTCCTCCATCTCATTGAAGGTAGGGATGTGGAAGGTCTTCCCTATTGACTTGGAAGATAGATCAAGTAATACATTCCCATCTCTATCTACAATTCTTCTCGTGTCCTCCTGATATGCCTCCCTACAGGCCATTAGAAGCTCAGGGGTAATGACAGCGGGCGGGAAACCGACAACCTTAGCCAACCCACTACTTCTGATTTTCTTGGAATTTTCTATTGTAGGGTTGATCCAAACCCTTTGCTTGAACTCATCAATGTCAATATGTCCCATATTTTTATCTGAGATCTCCCTCCAATTTGTGGTGACCTTGGAGTTGAGGGGTTCCCCTTGGAACATGTACTTCATTTGGTCTTTATCCCCTTTACCCTTAGGTGCTTTAGTTGACTTCCTTCCCTTTTTTTTTCTCCATGACCGCCTTCGATGGTCCTGCACCTAGTTCCATATATCCTGCAGGTGAGGGAGCGGTAAGCACATTCAAGCATGAAAACATGAGGAAAGTTAGCCAAAATCCAACAAAATGATGTTAAGTCTGATAATTTATCAGTCAAGGATTTTATCATTTCTCTCAAATCATCGTTAGACGTTCACTGGAGGGAGTTATAACAATGCGGGCCCAGGGGTGTAGAATTCCTTGGGTTGGCTACTGTTTTGAAGGTAGCTATAGCAGAGGCAACAATTAGGGCATGCTAACTCGCATGTCCCAACCCACATTAAGATTCAATCATGAAATGGGGTCCATTGAGGAGGTCAATCCATTTTGGCACGTTGGTTGAAATCACCTTGAAGTTTTGGGAGCGTTATGTTCATATTTTTGTCATGTGGGTGTAGGGAGACAGAAGTAGGAGGTAGCTTGGATGTTGAAGGCTCCGCTGTTGAAATGACTTTCACAAGGCAGTGCCTTGCAAGTAGCGTTTCGTTGTGCGGGACCTGCGGCCTCAGAAGACAATGGCACTTTGCTGTCGAAGTTCAGGATGCTTGGAAGAATGCAGGCTGGGAGATGTGGGGAGACGTTGGGTCATGACCATTTGGAATGGCAAGGGCTAGACGAAGGTCTGACAGAGGAGGTCTCACATTATCGGGTTTGCATGGAGCCTGGGTTTTCTTACTTGTTACCGAGCAGTCGGAGGGAGATGGATGGGTTGGGCCCCACATAGTGGACCGACGGAGGTTTGCGGACACTTTGGAATGATGAGAGAAAAATGGAAGTCCACGACTAGCCACTCACAAGAGGCGGTCCGTCTAAGGTTTGTCACTTAATTGTTTTTGCTTTCGAGCTCGAATGGATGCGGTAGGTTTGGAACCCACAGTGTAGAAGGTCGGCATGTAAAGGCCATTTGGAGTAGCAAATAGGCTATGGTGGCTCACGGACGAAAGTCCGCAGGTCGAGGCCCACAAGGAAGCTTAGACTTAATCACTTAGAGTATGAAGGAGAATGGCTGACAAAGGTGAGGTCGAGACCCGGTTGCTGAAAAGGTGACATCATTCTGTCATTTTGAATAATCATTGGCTTGACAACAAAAGGGGAGTGAGGGCCCGTGAAGGACGACCCACAAGGAGAGATTACCTTGGTTTTTGGTTTGGACTGTAGGTCAAAGGGAAAAATCTAATAGGCGGAGAGACGGGTTGTTAAAGTCATTTCAAACGGTGAGGCCGAGACATAAACCTGTAGATAGCGGCCTGCAAAGAGAACTCTGCAATAGACCAAGACTTGGACATTTCAGCGAGGTCCAATTTGATGGGCAATGGCCGAGGCATAATTCGTGCACCAAGAAGGCGAGGCCTAAAATCTGTTTAGCACGATGGAACTCAAAGGATATTCCGTATACGGAGGCCTGCGCTGACAGACCTAAAAGGCGTGAAGGATCTCCATTTGGGTTTGTGAATTTTGACCAAGTTCGAGATGACCGATTAAGGGCACCCTCCCACGAGGGAAGACTCGGTGGGGGAATTTTCTATTTTGAGTTTTAAAGGGTTTTCCAAGGAAGGTGACGATGGTGGTTAAGTTGTAGGTTCACAAGGCATGGATTCTCTAGTCAAAGAATGGTTGCGGGGACCTCATATCCCACATGCAACCCATGAGCAATTCTTGAAGTTTATCAAATTTTTAACTTATGAGTTTTGTTCGCTTGGGTTTGATCTAGTTGATTTTAAGATTTCTTTCAAAGATTTTAACAACTTTTAGAGAATTTGAAGAAAAATTGAGATAAGGCATGTGATAGACAACTAACTTGTGAAGCCTGATGAAAATGAATGAATAAACAGCTGGTGGAGGCATCAATTCAGTGAATGAACTTAGCGGGCATGACAACAGAAATGGCGGAAAGGTCTGAATTGTTTCTAAACTCTTGACAAGTAAAAATGATAGCTCAAGATGGGCTATTTATAAAATTTTGAGCATTTAATGCCCCTTATAAATGTGGGTATGGTGGCGTTCAGAGTAGATGATCAATTGTTTCAAAAATGGCGGCAAGAGCGATGAAGTTCGGCGAGCGGACGACGGTCGAGAGTTAGCTATTCGGGTGGTTGATAATGAAAATGGCAATTGGGGATGTGAGTCTTGCGGTGCAAAAGGAATCTAGATGGAGGCCGTTTAGAATGATCGAGAAGCTAAGGAAACCCACATGGAGTGACCCGCAAGGGCGGACCCGCATTGCTCCAAGGATGCCAATGTTAAAGAATGAAGGAAAACAACCAAGGAAGCGCCCTGAAGGCCCAAAGCCTTGAAAATTTGAGGGTAGAAAAATATGGTCATTTCAAGATGATTCCTCTAAAACTCATTGACCACTTAAGATACAAAATAGGGGACACACAAAACAAGGCAGCGACAAAAGTGAACCGACGAAGCGAAAAGAAAGAGGGTCCCCATTCTGAACGGGGCGTGTGTGCTAAAGGCACAACAAATGGAGACTCTGTTGGGGAACACTCTTGAGTGTTCTAAGAATAAATGCTCATTCAGAACCTAGAATCTTTGGTTTCGTAGACCAGGGCTTGTTTTCTAGAAGTGAACCAAGAGAATTGACTCCTTAGCTAAATAAACCCACGAAACATCTCAGAAGTGTGTGTGTTCAATGAATTCATTCCCTTCCCTTAGAAACTGTGACAAGTGGAAGCTAATCAAATCGAGCAAGCTACATGAATCATCTAACCCCAAAAGTAACTTGGACATTGCCCCACTGCCAGTGAGGCATCCATAGCCTTGACGGAGTTGTCACTATGACCCCACGAACATTGCTCTATTGCTAGCCAGGCATCCATAGCCCCGATAGAGTTATCCACACACCCATACGATTGCTTGATTTCAACATTTTCATTTTGTTTTGTTTTCTTTCAATATTTATTTTAACACTTTCCTTTTTGCTCAACTGTGTAAGCATCGAAGCCTATTATGGGTTTACGAATCACAGTGGTCACTAGAGCAGACTTAAGATTTTCACTTGCCAAGTCATCATAATGACCATGATACAACTCTTCAGAAACAATTAGTGTATGCTTTGTATAAAATATGAGTTGAATGTGAAGGGAGATTCAATTAAGGGTCAGGTTCTAAGTCAAAGTTCAAATGAGGAGATCGTTCCATGGCAGTTATCTGAGACCAATAGTTGAGAGTGAACACTTAGACAGAAAACACTAAAAGAAAACAACATAGTGAACCATTCATCAAATTGAGCACGACCATCACAACATAAATGAAGAACACCCTCAACAAGACAAGAGCGACCGAGAAACAAGCAAAACAAAGGTGAAGGAAATCAACAAAACAAAGAAACAAAAGAAACATAAACTAACCTATATACAGTTATTTACAAGAATAGCTTAGGAGAGATCAGGCTTGGAAATAATGCTTAAGGTGCTGCCCATTGATGGGAAATGAGACATCTTCACCAGTTAAGGTTTTGAGATAGAAAGCATTATCTCCCAAGATTTCAACAATTTGAGAGGGGCCAAGCCAGAGCTTGTTGAATTTGTTATGTCCCCCTTTCTTTTCACGAGCTTTGTCCCAACATAGGATCAGATCAACAATTCTGAAGGCCTTTACTTTGGCTCATTGATCAAACCATCTTTTGACCACGCCTTGATGTTTGGAAAATTTTTCAATAGTACGGTCACACACTTCTTCTAAGTGTAGTAACTCAGCTAAGCAAGCTTCTTTTCGATCCCCTTCTTCGTAAAAGGCATTGATGAATTAAAGGGTAGGGATTTTCAGGTGAATTGAGAACATAGGATCTAAGCCATAAATGAGGTGGAATGGAGAATCACCCAAGGAAGCCTTCTGAGGTGTGCGATCTTCCCAAAGGGCGAAATGAAGTTGGGTATGCTAGTCCTTGGGATTCCTATCAAACAGTCTTTTGATGAAGGTGATGAGGTTTTTGTTGTCGATTCAGCTAGGCCATTTCCCTGAGGATAATAGTTGGATGAAAACTTGAGGGAAATTCCATAGTCAAAGGCCCAAATAGTGAACTTAAGTGAAGGAAAGGTAGGGCTGTTATCACATACTAAAGCATAGGGGCAACCAAAGTGATTTAAAATAAAACTTTCAAGGAAATTGATAACTACCTCTGTGGTGCATTGTCTACATGCAATAGCTTCTGTCCATCTAGTAAAATAATCAAAGGCAATTAGAATATACCTGTGACCCATAGAAGACGGTGGGCCTACTAGACTAATGAACTTGAGACCCCATTGTGCAAACGGTCTTACCTCCAAGACTAGTTGCAGTAGGAAAACAACATTCCTTTCTCTGGTTGCAATGGTCTGGAAGACGTGGCATGTATGAAATGGCTATGAGCATCTTTGAAGACTGTTAGCCAATAGTAACCTACTCATAGGATCTGATGTGCGGTTGAAAGAATAGATCCATGATCGGTGCCTAATTTATCATAAAATTCTTTCAAGACCCGCTCTGCTTCTTCTTTCCCAAGGCATCTAAGGTAGACGCCTTCATGATTCTTCTTGTAGAGTATAGATCCTCACAACATGTAGCTGCTGCCTTTCAGACAGAGAGCACATTTCTGAACCCCCTGCAGATGGTTTGGGCATTTGTTGTTCAAAAAGTAGTAGACGATATCGTCATACCACTCCCTTGGGGAAACGTCTTCAAGCTGATATTGCTGAACCGTAAGCTCGGGTCCTGCTTCGACCATTGTATCAACTATTGTTTAGGTGAGGGACTATCCTCTTACTAACTTCATTAGTTGAATTTCCATGTCTTACTCCTACAATAGTGTGACCCACTTTTCTTTTCTTTCACCCAACTCATTTTGCATCAGCAGTGTCTTCACCGCTAGGTCATACACAATGAAAAAGACCTTGTTTCACAGGATGTAATGACTGAACTTCTTGCCTCCTCTAATGAGAGCATATGTTTTTTTTTCCCACACTATGGTATCTTAGTTCAACATCTTTTAGGGGATAAAAGAAATTGGGTGCTCACTTCTTTCACTATCCTTTTGAGTTAGAATGCTGACACATGAGTGATCTAAAGTGAACGAGTAAATGTAGAATGACTTTAGGTAATCAGGGCTAATGGGCATGGGTGCCTCAACAATAGCTTTCTTGATTTCTTCAAAGGCCTGCTTCACCTCCAGAGTCCACTCAATTTTAGCATCTTGCTTCAGCATGGCATTGAGTGGCTTAACGATTTCAACAAAGCTTGTAATAATTTTTTTAATGAAATTTATCTTTTTGAAGAAAGATTTTGGCACTTTCTTATTGCTGGGCAGCTGAATCTTTAAGAGGGACTGGATACGCTCGGGGTCTATGGAGATTCCTCATTTTGAAATAACATGCCTGAGTAGCTTGCTTTTTGTGACTCCAAAGATGCACTTCTTTGGATTAAGGGATATTCCAAACTCCCTACATCTCTGGAAAACTTTGAACATATTGGAAACATGATCATCTCACTTTTTTGAGAATACAATAAGATCATCCATGTAAATGATGATGCATTTTCCAATCAGATCCTTGAAGGCTATATCCATTACACGTTGGAAAGTGGCACCAACATTGATGAGTCCAAACAACATTATTCTATAGGAAAAGGTTCCCCACTTAGTAGTGAATGCGGTTTTGTGTCTATCTTCGTATTGCACCATCACTTGGTTGTATCCAAAGTGCTCATCAAGGAAGGACATCATCTGCAATCCATTAACAATCTGCAATACCTCATCCAATGAAGGCATAGGATAATTGTCCTTCTCTAAAGCTCTGTTAAGGTTGCAGAAGTCCACACATAATCAAATTTCTCCGTTCTTCTTCCTTACTAGGACCAAATTGGCCACCCATGTGGAATGCCTGACTAGGAATATAATTCTTTCCGAAAGAAGCTTTTGCACTTCCTTGTAAAAGATGGGCCCCAACAAGGCATTAATAGGACACTGTCATTTTCAAAAGGGTTAGACATTTGGTCTAAGAGGAATAGTGTGCATAATAATGGAGGTATCATAGGTCTTCAAATCTTCATAACTCCATGCCACCACATCATGATACTTCCACAAAGCATCAATGATTCCTTTTCTTTCTTTTGAAGTACAAACTTTACCAATAAACACATTTTTAACCTCCTCAGCTGTCCCGAGGTTGTGAGTGTTGCACTAATTGTTGATGGAATCTCTTTTTCCTTGCTAATCTTGGTCTCATATATGATTGAGGTCAAATATACGCACGAGTTGAACCATGCCTCTAGGGATAGTATTCGTTTTGAGGTTGATGACCCCTTCTATATCTAATTCGGCCTCTTTGGGCTCAATTTCATCAATTATCTAGGTAGTGAACACATTAGAATTGGTGATAAATTCCAAGATGTGTTTGTCATCATTGAAAAATTGGAAATGAGTGGCATTTTTTGGCATGGATGGGGTGGAAGTAACCTTAACAATGAACCTTTTAAGGCTAGCCAAAGAGAGGGGTTGCAGTGTGTTGGCTGCTTGAGCTAAGGCATCAATAGTATGGTTTTGGGAATGAGAGATTAGTTGTATATTGAAGGCATCTAGAATCTCTAAAAGATCCCAAACTCTATGCCTATAGTTTTCTAATCTTCTATCATGATAAGAGTATAATTTTTTCACTTGTTTTACTACCAACTCTGAATCACCAAACGCTTGCAAAATTTTGACTTTATTCCTTAGAGACATTAAGAGACCATGAACTAACACTTCAGATTCTTCTACATTATTAGTAGAATAGAATTGAAGTCTATGTGCAATGAATTAGGTCTTACCCATAGGATTGATGAGCTCAAATCTGGCTTCGGCTCCTTGCTTGGATTTAGATCCATCAAAGCATAGCGTCCAAAACTTAGAAGGTTCTTTAACTTCAGGGCCAATAATGTGTTCATTCCTCCTTGGCTGCATGCTTATATCCACAATCTTTGAAGCAGACATTGACTCAACATGATCGACAATAGGCAGTCTGGTTGGCAGCTCCTCTTGAGAAGTGCTTGTCCTTTGACATGTTCTATCGCTGTTTGACACAAGCATCACTCAAATTCTGAGTGGGCAGCATTATGCACTTTGCACCAACTAGGCAGCAAGAGGTCTTGGAAATCCACCCTAGCCCCTAAACTGAGCTAATATTGTATGCATTTTTCCATGAAGTCTTGAAAGCCATCTAGTAGTTCTAAATTACCATCTTCGTAAGACTCATCATCGTTAGATTCTACTAACATTTTTGTGATCTGGGGTGTGTAGGCTAGGTGGGCAGAGGACCGCATTACACCAAGAAGACCTCTTTAGTCATCTCTTCTTCTTGAGGCTCTGATTCTTCCTAATATGCCATAGGAGAATAATTTCCTATCTCAGTTTCAGCAGACAACACCTCATTGACGTTGTTGTATTCCATAATCATGAACTTCATGCGGGGTTCTAGGTCAATGCGAATTTGATTTGGTAGCCCCATCCATGGCAGCCACATGTGAGAGAAATCAGTTGCTACATACCCGTTTAATGCTCGGGTGAATTATTGTTCCAAGATTATTCCGTATGTATCATGAATATCTACAACTTGGATTTCAATAACCTACTGCACCCTTGGATCTGCAACAATCTGCATAGGGATACGATTGATCTCTCCAACGATGTTCACCTTAGTTTTATCCAACTGAGTTACTTTTCTTATTGAGGGTGTGGGGACAATCTTAAGAGCCTTGCATACAACCAAGGGAATGACATTAGCTGATGCTCCTAAGTCAATCAAACAATTATGCAGGTTCTTCCCGAATACTCTAATAGTGGTAAGGAAAGGAGGAATTTCAAGCCTTCCCTGGAAGAGTCCCACAGGTGTGTTAGCCTGGGCCACTTGTCCCTTATCCTTTTATTTTTTTTTTCCTTGGATTGCCCTTGAATTTTCTCTATAGCGGGTTGTTTTCCCATTTGCTGATTTGGAGGGGCATCCTTCCTCTTGCCTATAATTTCTTGAATTACTAGCTCATGTGGTGGTTCTTCAAAAGAGACTCTTTTGGCTAGTACTTCTTGTGTTTCCTTGGAGGAAGGATCCCCATTAATAAATCTAGAGAAGGCATACCTAACTACCGGAACATTGAGTAACTGAAAGGCGGACAAACTCATTTTAACCTTCTTGAATTCCTCAGAGAAATATTCACCCATTTGCTCGATTTCAGCCTTGAAGGCTCTTCCTATGGAGGAGCTAGCTGGCTGTTTTTGCATTTGACTCAACTATTTTTTTTTTCAAAGTATTGAGTGGGCACATGAGGAAAGCCCAAATTTTTGCTTGCATTAAGATCAGGCGGGGTGCTAAAGTTATTAGGTAGAGTGGAAGTAGTGAAAGGCCCTCCTGCTTGCCTATTCCTTAGGAAATATGGGGATGTTCTTTGGTGAAACATTTGGACCTCATCCTCACAAAACTCCTCCTCATCTACTAGACCATTATCTACAAAATAAAAGAGCTAAGACAAGGATTCCTTGTTACTTACCTCTTTTACTTCTTCGTTCTTTGGGGAGGCAACCTCAATTTCTGGCGTGTTGCTGTCACTTCACACAAATGGGGCTTGATTGACCATGAGCACAGAAGAATCATATGGCTCAGATGGGACTATGTCTCTGCAACTTGCACTATCAGCAACTTTCTGGACCTCCACTTGAAAGATCTCTGCAGCCATGAGGAACTCGGGGAAATCTAGCTCATAGTGTCTATTTGTTTTATGGATCTGACACCATCCAGATAAATCAACTTCGGCAAGGTACACTCCATTGGTCATTTTCTTCGTATTAGCAGGCTAATCAAGAGGAGTGGGAACACCTCCATTGTTTGGCCTTGTATTCCAAGTCCTATTTTTCCTTTGTGAGGATCTCCTTTCAAAATTATGATTGGAGCCTTACCCTCGCTCATAATTCTTCCCTAATGAGATGTCAGCCTCGTGGCTATCCCTGTTGTCTCAGTTGAGGTTAGATTGAATGCTATGCTGAGAAGCTTGCAGCTGGCTATTTTGATTATGCAGGTGTGTCATCTTCATTGACATCTTTCTAATCATCTTTGTCAACTCATCTAGCCAATCTTTCTTGACATTGCCTGGCTACGATGTTTGGTTTTGGAGAAAGACAGGCTGTGCTACTGGCTAGTTCTGTTGAGTAGGTGGAAATTCAAGCCCTTGTAGGTATAGGGGCACTTGAGGCTGTTGTGAATATGCTTGTTGCTATTGGGACTACAGATAATGTGGCACATGAGGCACCTGATTCATGGGCTGTCCTAGATGAGGAACTATGGGCAACTGTGGCACCTAGTTCATAAGAGGCGTATGGTGTTAGAGTGCTTGATTAAGCCCTTGAATCTACATAGGATGAGAGACCTGCCCCAAGGAAGGAAGTGGACTGAAAATGTTTTGCCCCAAGTTTGTGCTTGCTTTGACTGCCTCGACATAAGCATCCAGTCTGGGAGGTGGTGGGTTCATTCTTTTCACAAACGCTACAGTGATATTGTCTAAGGCAGTGTAGTAGACTGGAAAAACATCATTAAGTACATACAAAGTTTGTAACCTCATGTACTCTCAGTGGAAATGATCGTTGAAGGAGCCTATTGGCTTGTTAACCTCTATGCAAATAGACATGAACTGCTAATATAGTTCTGAAGGGCTAACCAAAATATTGCATTTCCTCAAGAAGGAATTCTTCAAAAGGTCCCAAGTGGTGATGGTCCCCATTGGTATATTGATGTACCAATAAAAGGCTTCTTCTCCCAGAGAATAAGGAAAAATTCTACATGCCACATCCTTGTGATCAATCTGCATATCCTTTAGTGCTATTTAAAATATCTTGATGTGCTCTTCAGCTGTCCTTTGTAGATCCCAAGGGTTGAACTTCATGAAAAAGCCATTTGGGTTCTTGGGCATGTCATAGTAAGCGTTGAACAACAACGGAGAGGGGTTTTTCCCCAGCCAATCCATGAGGGGAGGCAGAGGTGGTATTTGCTATTGAACAATAACCTGGGGCTGCATAGGGGCAACGACAGTTGGGACTATGCCTTGGACTTGGAAGGCAGGGACAGGGGAAACACCTTGGCTATGGGAAGCGAGTGGTTGAAATGCAATTCAGCATGGCTAAGTGGAAAAGGTGAAAGTGGAGAAGGATTGATGAGTATGGGGCGAATGGAAGGAGGGAGGTGAAGGTAAAGGAGAAGTGGATGGAATGGAGGAGGAAGAAGAAGAGGTTGTGTCCCCTCTTTTAGTCTTTCTAGCCCTTGTAGGGGGTTGTAGTTCTTGAAATTTCCCTTTGTTTGGTGTTGATCTTAAGACTCTTTGGAATATCTCAGGGGAAAATGACCTAATTCGATCCAGCTTAACTCAAAAGGCCCTCCTTCTAGTGCTAGTTTTGTTGATGGGTGTTTTTGCACTTCTCAACATAGGTAATGCATAGGTGCATCACCTCTCTTGAAAGGAAATCTCCAACGACAAGTTGTTGAAAATCACTCCAAGGTCTCTCAGGTGTCAGGTCATGACATGCTTGAAATGTATCAGTTGTTTTGATGTGATCTTGCTGGTAATGATAGGGCAGACTTACGTAAGTTAAGTTGGATGAGAATTGGATCTTCTAATGGAGTTCTTAAAAAGGGGAAGTGATTGCACAATTGCTGTAGGTTCAAACAACAGTCTAAAACTCCTATTTTAACTTTAGATTTGGCTTTACAATGTGCAATGAACCTTGTTCAAAGACACTATTAAAAAAAAGAAAAAAAGGGCAGGGAAGAGAGGAAGTTCCTAGGCCTGAAACTAGCAATGAACAATGATAATGGAGGGTCCCCTACTGCGGAAAACCTTCCTAAAAATGAGTTCCACTTAACCATATTTCCTTACAGTCTCATGAAACTAGTGCAATCTTCTAAGGACTACATATCTTTGACCATTCATTCACCATAAGGATGAATAAAAGATAGAAATTTAGTGCAGCTTTCAATTTATGCCCAGACTAACTTTACACAGCTATTTATCATCAATAAACAACAAAAAGTATGGACAGGGAAGGTTGCCAACACACAAAAAAATTCTTCAATATCAATGCACAACATTAACTAAACTACTAAAGCAAGCTAAACATAAAGAACAACAAAGACAATCTACTCAAATTCACTAACTATGAGAAGAAGAATCATGCAACATAAAGTTGCAACTCAAGAATCTACCAAATCAATGAATTTCTATTAAAATTCCAACAATATGTCCTTACAACAACTCAACTCTCTCTTGAATATGAAAGGAGACCCCCTATTTATAGTGTCCAAAAAGAAAAATGAACTTCCATGATTCAATCTCATTGTGTGGCCGAGATTCACTACAAATTAGGGTTTCACCTACCCCCAAATATTTTACAATATAAAATTACATTTTTGTCTTTTAGTCTATTTGTCCTCATGTGGCAGCACTATAGCTCTTTTGTCTTCTTGTTGATTTCCTTTTGCTGCATCTACTTGATGAGGAACTCATCATCAATCACGAGATTTCCTTCATTCTTCTTTGTAGTGGCATATTCCACAAACTTGCCGATCAATGCTTGAAGCTTGTTCCACTCCAATATGTCTAATTGAAGCACTTGGAAGTTCAATTTCCTAGATTTTCTCGTAAGCTCATCCCAGTCCCTGCCATACTTTTGTAAATTCATTATCACCTATTCAGATTGGGCAAAGGATCGTGCAACGAAACCCATAAAATATGGCGTTAGTGCATTTGTGGTCCCGTTCTCCATCTTCTTATGGAAGTATGGCTTTATTTTCTCTAGGTCTAGTTCGATGGCGGGCATATCAAAATTTGTCATCAGCCTTAGATATTTTTCACAAGCCACCCTGATTTCCTTGACCCAATCAATATCTAGCTCCACCTCATGGAGCACTCATTCCAACACTTCTTTTCTATGGTCTAGGCCCAACTTCCATGTCTCCATGAGCCAGTGGTCACCTTCTACCAAAGCAAACTCTTTTTCCCAGGATCTCTTAGGTATCTTGAGGATAGCCTCAAGCTTGGGATAGGTGATCCTATATAACTCTGGGAAGTCAGTGTTAAAATTAGTTATTCCCTTGAGTATCTTTTGTACCTCCAATAACTTGTTTGTAGTCCTAATAGCACAACCTATGCCCATGTTTCCATTGTAGATGACTTGCTAGAACTAATCCTCCATGGCCTTTGTCCAATTCTTTCTTCTCTCCAACTTATCAATGTGGTCCTTGGACAACAATTGCGGTGGCTCTGATGACATAGTGGGGAGTTCCTCGACCAATGACCATTGCTGAATGTAAGCTGTTAGATCTGCCACCTGTGCTTTTAACTCCTCTTTGGATGTCTTATCCTTATTCATTTGGTGCATGATGGTGGCGACAGATCCCTTGAGATGGTTGATTTTTGCTCCCTTGTTGCCATTCCCAAATCAATGGTAGAAATATTATAGCTTACCCCCTCTTCTCTGATAATTGGAGTGGCTATTTATATAGTTCTGGATCTTGATGCATCCATTGTAAGATGAGATCTGACCTTTGGCTTCTTCTCTTTCTTTGTACTTATTTGGGATCGAGCCAAGATAGCCTCCAACCTTTCCTTCAGTTTGCTTGGGGTTGGGGTTTTCTTTTCCAATTGATTTTCGAGCCATTCAGGCATCTGAGATTCCCCTTTCAGTGATTCATGATCATCTTCTTCTTCCTGGGTGTGCCGAATTTCAATCTCTTTTTTTTCTGGGAGCCTCCTGTTTTGTCCTTTCTTCCTCTTCTTCATCGAAATCCTAGATGAATACAATTTCTTTTCTTGGGGACTCGGTGGCTGCATGCTCCTTGCGGATGTCATCCTCTTCAGTGATTCTCTCTTCTTCTTGTTCATGCCCATGTTCTTCATGATGCTTTGTCTCTTGGATTTTCTTCATGGCTTTAGTCTCTTCTTAAGGCTTGTCTTCTTCTTTTTATTCCTTTTCCTTTTCTTCTCGCTCTTCAAAAAGAGGCATCTCTTTATCATTCTTAGGGCTTTCATCTTGTTCCCTAAGTGGAGGATTAGTGTTCTCCTCCATTTTCCCATCTGCATCCTTCTCTTCATCAGAAGGTTGTTTCTCTATTTCTTCTTCGACGTTCTTGAGTTGTTGAGCCAACTCTTTTTCTAGCTCTTGGTCAGAGGTCTACATGATGTACTTGATGCCAACATCTTCTTCACCTTCCCAGAGGATCCTGTTTCCTTTCCTTCACACACCACTTTATCAATCACTAGGTGTTGGTACTCAGGGTGCTCATGGTAATCATTTACTTCTTCTTCTATCTCCTTAGCAGCTTCCCTTTCTCACCTCTCCAATTCTTCTAATATCTACATTCTTGCTTTCATTTTTGGTGGTTTGGTTGGAGGTGTAGGGACAGGAAGGCCAACAACAAGTTGTGCTAGGGCAGCTTGCACATTAGGGTTCATGAATACCCCATAGAGCTCCATTGGCATGTTTTGCATGTGCCTAGCGAAGTCTTGCGGAAGCGATAGGGTAGACATTGTAGTTGTCATTGTAGTGGTAAGTGGAAGAGAGTTGGATGGAGACATGGATGAAGAAGAAAGTGGAGAGGTGGTGGTAGAGGAAGAATCTATCACCATTACTTGTGTAGTAGGTGGGGTGGAAGCAATGTGGACCAAGATATCCACCGCGGGTGAAGAAGTGGCAACCATCTCCTGAGAAGTAGGTGGAAGGGAAATAGTGGTGGCAATGACATTAATGGTGACTGTGAGAATGGAGGCAGCAACTGGGGACTTTGGTTACTTGGCCTCTTGTTCTTCTTGCTCATGGAGTGGGTTCTCCTGGATGGTGGGCATCTCTGTGAAACTGCTAGATGTCTTTTATTTCTTGGAAGGTTCACCTTCCGAGGCTTTCCTTGAGTACACCCTAGGCTTAGGTTGTCATTCAACCATATCTTTTGTCTTCCTTGATCATGTAGTGGGAGGAGATTTTGAAGTTTCTCCCATCGGGGCAACAGTAGTAGAGGCACTGTCAGTCTCGCTTCCTAGCTTGTCCTCGAGCTTACCATATGTTAGGGTAACCCCTTGTAGTTTCAATTGGGTAATCTGCCTGTCAATCCATTCTTTGGTTCTTTCCTCAATTGGCTTCATCAGAATATCGAGGTCATTGATCTATTCTTCATTCCAGTGAATTAATGGCAGCATGAGATTGGTAACTGCATCGTATTGAGGATCAATTACTATATTTTCATTCTCCACTATTTGATCTAACATAGGGAACAAGCTGACCTTCTTGATGAAGTATGTCGTCATGCACATGTAGTGCCTCTTATGCACCTCCTTGTCATCTCTATAGTTGGCCCAAAATTCTTCAACATTATGTACGTGGGCGTGTTCAATCCTGACCATCTTCCTGAGCTTGCCATATGGATCCATCCTCGACTGGGCAGTGTGGAGCTCTAGGTTATATTCCACAAGTTCTTTGTTAGAATAGTCCACATACTAGGATGTGTGGAGTTCATGCATTCCCTGGTTGAAGGAGAGGGGATTGGGAATCCCCACCCTGTGTTTGTAGCTAAGGAGGGTGTGTGCTCACTATAACTGTCAAGAGAGTTCAAATAGTATTAGCTGGTCATTTGGGTACTGGGGTAGCTTATATGGTTTCTCTGAGAAACCCTCACTAGGATGTATGTAAATTTTAGAAATTGTATGAACATAAAGGAAAACCGACGGATGTAAGCATTAGCACTACGTGAGACCCTCCTTTCAAACTCACCCCCAAGCATTTTGATAATATGGTGTATTAAGGCATCATTGACTCTACAATAGTCCTTAAAGTTCAAGAATTGAAGTTTGGGATACCTATCATAGACCTTCAATTCCCTGCCTGGAGCTGGGTTTGGTGCTAGAAATAGTCCCTTGTATTGGGCACGGTCAACAAGCAAATAGACCAGGTATGATGTCATATAAAATTGTGAAGTCTTCTTCACTACCAAAAACTGTTCATGCAAGCATTGGTTGATCATCCCTGCCCCATAGAATTTGGCTTTGCATAAGAGGTTTTCCTCTACAAAGTATAACATCTACTCCTAAAAGAAGGCCATAGTTGGCAAGCCCATAACTCTGCTTAATAGGGTTACCAAATCATGGTAATCCTCATAAAAATTGCTTCAAAAGAGCTGTTGGGGCACTTTATTTGCACTACCCTTCTTCTCCTTTAGCCAATACTAGTTGATGAGCTTCTTTCACTTGAGGGGATTCGTGTCCCACATCTGCTTACCATATTCTTTGGATGTTTCCTCCATCTCATTGAATGTAGGGACGTGGAAGGTCTTCCCTATTGACTTGGTAGATAGATCAGCTAATACATTCCCATCTCTTTCTACAATTCTTCTCATGTCCTCCTTGATATGCCTCCCTATAGGCTATTACAAGCTCAGGGGAAATGAGAGCAGGTGGGAAACCGACAGCCTTAGCCAACCCACTGCTTCTGATTTTCCTAGCATTTTCTATGGTAGGGTTGATCCAGACCCTTTGCTTGAACTCATCAATGTCAATATGTCCCAGATTTGTATCTGAGATCTCCCTCCAATCTATGGTGACCTTGGAGTTGAGGGGTTCCCCTTGGAACTTGTACTTCATTTGGTCTTTATCCCCTTTACCCTTGGGTGCTTTCGTTGGCTTCTTTCCCTTTTCTTTCTCCATGACTACCTCTAAAGGTCCTACACCTAGTTCCATATATTCCATGAGAGAGAGAGAGCAGTAAGCACATTTAAGCATGAAAACACAGGGAATGTTAGCCAAAATCCAACAAAACGATGTTAAGTACAATAATTTATCAATCAAGGATTCTATCATTTTTTTCAGATCATCGTATGATGTTCACTAGAGGGAGTTATAACAATGCGGGCCCAAGGGTGCAGACTTCCCTAGGCCAACAACCATTCTGAAGGTAGCTGTAGTAGAGGCGACAATTAGGGCACGATGGTTCGCATGTCCCAACCCACGTCGAGATTCGGTCATGAATTGGGGTCCATTGAGGATGTCAAACCATTTTGGCATGTGGTTCAAAATCACCTTGAAGTTTTGGAAGTGTTAGGTTCATCTTTTGGTCATGTGGGTGCAGGGAGGTGAAAGTAGGATGTAGCTTAGATGCTTAAGGCTTTGCCATTTGAAACAACTTTCGCAAGGTGGCGCCCCACAAGTGGCATTCTGCGATGCAGGACTCGCGGCCTCTGAAGATGGTGGATCTTTGCTGCCAAAGTTTAGGATGCCTGGAGGAACGTGGGCCAAGAGATGTGGGGAGATGTTGGGTCACAACCATTTGGAATGGCAAGGGCTAGACAGAGGTTTGGTAGAGGAGGCTCGCATTATCAGGTCCACATGGAGCCTAGGTTTTCTGGTTATCGAGCAGTCAGAGGGAGATGGTGGGGTCGAGCCTCGCATAGTGGACCGATGAAGGTCTTTAGATGCTTTGGAATGCGAGAGTGAGATGAAATTCCATGACCAACCACCTGCAAGAGGTGGTCTGCCTAAGGTTTGACACTTAATTATTTTCGCTTTTGAGCTCGAACAGACAAGGTAGGTTCAGAACCCGCAGTGCGGAAGGTTGGCGTGTAAAGGCCATTTGGAGTGGCAGATAGGCTATGGTGGCTTGCAGATGGAAGTCCGTGGGGTGAGGGCTGTAGGGAAGCTTAGAATTAATCCCTTAGGGAATGAAGGAGAATGACTGACAGAGGTGACGTTGTGACCCGATTGTCGGAAAGGCGACATGATTTTGCTATTTTGAGTAATCATTGGCTTAACGACGAAAGGGGAGAGACGACCTGTGAAGGACGAATCACAAGGAGAGATTACCTTGTTTTTTGGTTTGGATGGTGGGTTGAAGGGTAGAATCTGATAGGTGGAGAGAGAAGTCGCAAAATCCGTTTCAAATGGTGAGGCTGGGACAAAAACCCATAGACAACGGCCTGTAGAGAGAACTCTGCAATAGACCAAGACTTGGACATTTCGGCTAGGTCAAATTTGATGGGAAATTGCCGAGGCAAGATTCATGCATTGGGAAGGTGGGGCCTAAGAGTTGTTTAGCATGACAGAACTTGAAGGACATCCCATAAGCAGAGTCCTGCACCAGCATACCCTAAAGGTGTGAAGGATCTTCGTTTAGGTTTGTGAATTTTGACCAAGTTTGGGACGATTGATTAAGGGTGCCCTCTCACGAGGGTAGACCCAGTGGTGGCATTTGCTGTTTTGTGTTTTAAAGCATTTTCCAAGGAAGGTGACGATGATGGTTAAGCTACGGGTTTGTAGGGCATGGATGCTCTAGTCGAAGAATGGCCGGAGGGACCTCAAGTCCCGCACGCGGCCCATGGGAAATTCTTGAAGTTTATCGAAATTTCAACTTATGGGTTTTTTTCATCTGGGTTTGATCTAGTTGAAGTTAGAGGTATTGTTTTCACTCCCGAGATTTTAAGCTTTCTTTTGAAGATTTTGACAACTTTTATAAAATTTAAAGAAAAATTGAGATAGGGCACGTGACAGACAACTAACCTGTGAAGCCTGACGAAAATGACTGAAAAAACAACTAGCGAAGGCTTTGAATCGGCGAATGAACTTGGTGGGCATGATGATGGTGAAGGTGACAAACTCTGACTCATTTCTGAACTCTTGACAAGTGAAAATGATAGCTCAAGATGGGCTATTTGTAAAATTTTGAGCATTTAATGCCCCTCATAAATGCGGGTATGACGACATTCAAAGTAGATGAGTAGTCATTTTGAAAATGACGACAGGAGTGGCAGAGTTTGACAAGTAGACAACGGCCGGGAGTTAGCCATTCGGGTGGTCGGTAATGAAAACGACAATCAGGGATGCGGGTCTCGCAGCGCGAAAGGAGTCTAGATGAAGGCCGTTCGGAATGGCTGGGAAGCTAAGGAAACCCACATGGAGTGGCTTGCAAGGGAAGACCCGCATTGCTCCAAGGATGCCAACATTAAAGAATGAAGGAAAACAACCAAGGAAGCTTTGCAAAGGCCCAAAGCCTTGAAAATTTGAAGGTAGAAAAATATGGTCATTTCAAGATGATTCCTCTAAGACTCATTGACCACTTAAGACACAAAACAGGGGGCATGCAAAATGAGGTAGTGACAAAAGTGACCTAATGAAACAAAAAGAAAGAGGGTCCCCATTCCGAATGGGGCGTGTGTGCTAAATGCACAACAAGTTCCTATCTCTTTTACAGTGTCGATTTATAATTTTTTGCAGCTATGCATTTTATGGTTGAATTGTACTCTGTCCAGTCAAGCATTGCAATTGCACTTGCATTTATTAAACAACAATGAAAATTAGATCTAAAAGTAATTGGAAAATATGTGGATATAAAATCATTGTATCCATCTGGTGTTGTTTGCAGTTTGTGTGTAAATGTCTATTTTTGCTATTCTTTATGGGTTACTATCTGTTGTCAAATTAAATACTTAGCTGCAATTCAATTTATTCGATCAAGATCAAAATAGTTCCTGGTTTTGAATTACTACTTCTGTTGAGCAAAGCATTTTTTCCCTTGTACAAACAATAGATAGAAAGCCATAAAATTCAAATGTGTGAAAAAGTATAGAATGATAGTGTAAATGATAGAGGAACTATTAAAAATATTTACAAGATGCCAAAACCACGAGGAGAATTACACCCACCAATCACAAAATCGCAAAAGTAGGAAAATAAATTTAGTTTTTCTAAATACTCCCCTGAATACAAGCTATACTTTAGCTTTATTTTTCAGTGCCATTCCCAAAGCACAATTTTAATATGCAAGATTGAGGCAATAACATTAGCTCCCCGCGTGAACAAATTGTAGAGGCTAATGAGAAAATTGCAGACATGTAAATAAAATATGTATACACACACATAATATATATATATATTTATATATGTGTGTGTCTGTGTGCATATATATGTATATATATTTGTATGTGTCCATATGTATATGTGTGTATGCATATATATATGTATGTTCGTATGTATATATATATGTATGTGCATGTATGATCATCATTTTATGTTTTATTTCTATGTCCCTCTCATAGTTTCCTCATTAGCTGCTATTATTTTGCTTGTGTTTCTCATTTTGTAATATGCAATCTTTCATTTATTACATGAGCAAACTAGAGTGCAATCATCATTAGTGAGTAATGGGATGATGTTTTAAATATATTGAGGAAAGTATTATTTGCATTGTTTGACTCATTTGTGTGGATCCATCAAATTAGACATATACACTCATATATACATATGTAAATATGAGTGCATAGAGATACATGTATATGTATATATATTTACTTGCATGTGTATATATATGTGTGTGTGTGTGTGTGTGTGTGTGTGTGTGTGTGTGTGTGTGTGTGTGTGTGTGTGTGTGTGTCTATGTATATGTATGTGTGTATATATATGTGTGTTGATCTATGCATCTATTTTTTAACATATATGTATTTGTTTACATATGTGCATGTGTGTATAAATGTAGTCATATATACCTATGTATGTATATATATCTACATCTGCATGTATATATACATATATATATATACATATATACATATACATATATACATATATAATATATATATATATATATATATATACATATATACATATATATATATATATATATACATATATACATATATATATATACATATATACATATATACATACATATATATATATATACATATATACACATATATATACATATATACATATATATGCACAGACACATACATATATATATATATATATATATATATATATATATATATATATGTGTGTGTGTGTGTGTGTGTGGATACATGTATGTGTATAGATATGTATATGAAAGGAACGGAAATGGAGTTTATGTAAAAAATATATTGGTTATGGAGTAGATGATTATAACGATGGAAGAATGCAAGGAAGGGTATGTGCAGGTGAAGGAGGAAATGAAGGAAAGTGAAGGTGAAAGTGGTAGTGGAAATAATAATGGACAGAGTGCTTGAGGTGGATATGGTGACAGAATTGGACAAAAATTGAAAGAAACAATGAACTGGTGATAAATGAGAAAGAAGTTTAGCTACTATATGGGTAAGGTTTTAATTATTTTGTCTTGTATATTCACTTTTAAATATTCCTTGGATGTAGTGAAGTATGGGCATTAACTTACAATACACAATGCAGTGTATTTTCTATTTTTTGTTACATGCTTTTCCTATGCTTTTTAGAAAATTGTGGAAATTATCTCATAAATGCATAGTATGTTTGATGAGACTTCGTAGCTTTTCCAAATGCATGGAATGAGTAATAGAATATAATTCAGGTTTGTTTTCCATCATATTATGTGGTTTGTTTATGTTTCATATTTATTATATGTTATGGTCATGTGCTTTTGAGATGTTTTGTACTAAAATTGATATGATTTGTGTAAAATGCAGTAGTAACCATTCCAATTAATTTTTTGATCTTGGCTGCTCTTTGGATGGTGACCCCCAACTATGTTTCATCCATTGGCATGATTCTGGGCATTGGTGTTGCTACTTCAAATGCTCAAAAATTGCTTCTCAAAAAGGCAGCTACAAAGAAAAAAATCAAAACCCTATTTGTTTTAGGTGATTTTTGAATTTGTTAGCTACATGTGTTCATTGTGTAATAGTGGCAACATATTGCTTCTGTTATGAAGAAACCTATCAATCTTAGTGGTAAATAAAATCTATATGCTTGCATTTCAATTTCCAGTGGAACATGTCAATTACTATGAACAATGCAACTTAAACACCAGTGATATATATAGTCCTTTTTCCTATATGTGTATGGTGTCCATGGATCAGGAAATGGATAGATCACTAGATTTATTTTCAAGAGGTGAACATGTTTTTATCCAGTCCATTTTTTAACTAAACAAGAAAGGATAATCCATAGATACACTGACTTAAACAATATGAGCAAATGCAAAAACAATGCAAAAAATACTTTGGTTGGCAAACTTAAAAGTATAAAACCAATAACTATTTCAAGTATGAGCTATGTCTATATATATGTACATGTATATATATGTTTGCATGCGCGTGTGTGTATATATAATATATATATGTATATATATAAGCATATATACTTATACAAGCATATATATTTTTATATATGCCAAATAGTAGACATTAGCTAAAAAAATATAGAGGAGCAAGAAAACTATGAAAGGGCACTATAAAAGCAATGCGAAGTTAGAGATGGCTTGCCTTGCAATTTCCTTGCAGTAGACATAGATTTAATTTTTTTACATTTGGAAAATTTCTAATTACTTAGATGTAATTTTCATTTTCATGTAATAAATTCAACTGCAGTAGCGATGCATGCGTGCAGAGGAATTGTTATTTCCATCTGTTTGTATATATATCCAAGCAACATATTCCTATTGCAATAAATAATAGCAATGAGTATGAATGTA
The DNA here is from genome assembly GCA_007258455.2 of Sequoia sempervirens. NCBI lineage: Eukaryota > Viridiplantae > Streptophyta > Pinopsida > Cupressales > Cupressaceae > Sequoia > Sequoia sempervirens. Next base: position 365,247 of record VDFB02040522.1, on the reverse strand, counting down.
ATTATAAAGACATTAATGTGGTTACCCTCCATCATCTTTATATATATCTTTTCCTTGACCATTTAAAACTTGAGAAAACATATTCCTTTCCCACAATTTTTTTTCCATTTATGATTTTCCCTTTTATAGCCATTGCATATCGTGGTTTATGTGATTATGGAGGAAAACCACACACCGCTGTCATGTGCTTGTGAGAGGACAAACAATTTGTTGGTTGCATCACATTGTTTATCCTTGCAATCACATGACAAAGGTGTATGTTGCTCCATTCAACAAAACCATTTTCAATGTTATGGTTGGCTTGATTTCCATGTTGTACATATCTACATTTTTTTGCTTTTTGGTTATTGCTTGTTATATGTGCACATGTTTGGTGAACAAATTCCTACATATGCATCCAAGTCATGCAATGCCTATAAATATTTTCAATTGCGAAGCTCGGTAAAACAATTATTATTAATAAAACAAAATCAACAGAATTAGAAAAGTAAGAGAAAAATACGGCTTATCAGAATCAAAATGAAGTCAAATGAACCTTGCATGCGCTGTTGTACCAATAAAGCGTTAGTATCAAGTCCAAGATAAATATGCTCAGCTAAGTAGCATGTATGAGAAACATTTGTTTCTATTGGAAGAGAGAAAGGTGGCCTTTGTAAGTTCTTATATCTTTTATAGTGTTCTATTTTTTTCTATATCTTTGCATTTTATGCTTAATTTCCATTGTGTGGACTCTTGCATTGCAAGTGCATTTGAATTTATTACTTTTCGCCTATTCTCTATGGGTTAGTGTCTCTTGTCAAATGAAATACTTAGTTGCACTTCATTAATTATTTCTTGCTTCTGAATTTTAAATTTTGTTGTGCAAAGGTTGTTTTTGTCTTGTTTTCCCATTTCCACACACACATATGTATAGACAACAAGACATGCATATATATATATATACATACACATATATGTATGCATGGTTAGATGCATACCTATTTATTTAATCTAAAAATAAGGGCATTGACCTATAAAATGCAAGAGTGTGAAACAACTACAAAATGACACTGTAAAAGAAATACTTCAAGTACGAACAATTCTCACTCTCACACGATAAATTGAACTGACCTAGCTACTTCCATTCTTAACCATGGATAGCAAATAAATCCACTTTAACAAATCATGGTGTCAAGTATTTAACTCGATAATAGACAACAACCCATAGATGCAACCAATAGACAAGAAATAAGTATTTTTTGCATAACTTAAATTCCAACACATGTAATATGTAGATTCATTTGAGAAATATGGAGTGCATTCTAGACAACTTTGAATTCATGTACAAGTAGTAGGGTTTAATTTACATTATCATTTAACAACTTCAAAGGCAATTGCGATGCCTATGTGGAGAAAACACATGCAACAATAAACAATAGACATTGGCCGATAAAATAAAGAAGAGTGGGAAAATTATAAACCGACACTGTCATGCTACAATAGACATAAATTAGAAGTGAGTTGTTTTACAGTCATGCTACAATAGACATAAATTTAGTTTTTTTACATCCAGACATTTTCCAATTACTCGGATCTAATTTTTATTTTCATTGGATACATTTAAGTGTAGTGACATCCCATGCATGCAGCGGAAATATTATTTACATTCTTGATCACAAAAAATACATTATCATGTGAAGACTTTGTGAAGAAGAGTGCATGCCAAAACATGAATATATCAGCAAACTGATCAAATATTCCCAATGCTAAATCTTGTAAAATGCAGAACATAGACATATACACATATGTATATGTATACATAGAAATATATATATACATATATACGTATATATATGCACAAAGATATATATATATATATATCTATATGTAGACACACAAATATATATACACACATACAAATATAGGTGCATATGTATGTATGTATGTATGTATGTATACATACCTATATATATACTTGCATATATGTATGTTTTTGTGTGCACGTATGTACATGCATACACACGTATAAAAACACACACACACACATATATCTAGAACTCAACAATAGATTTAAATACAAACAACAACAAATAGTAGACACTAACGCATAAAATACAAGCATGTAAAAAACTACAAAATGACACTGTAAAAGACATACGAGCTTAAAAACACTTCATCTTCTACTCCCAATACAATAGACATAGATCCTTTGAACAAACGTAGACTTAATCATTTTGCACACACATATTTTCCAATTACTTGGACCTAATTTTCATTTTCATCAAATAAATACAAGTGCAGTCGTAGTCCATGCATGCTGAGGAAATACTAATTTGATTCATAATCATGACACGAACGTTATCACACAAAGACATTCACTCAACAAGAAAGACCAACCCATAAACATTCCTAGAGAAACAACCTCAACAAATGTGAAAACAACACAAATAACACTTTGTTCCACACAATTCAAACTTCAACCCAACAAATACTTCAAATACAAACTAACATATACACACTAATTCATAAGAATCTACATAAATAGACAAAATGCAAAAAACAATTAACAATACACATTCACCCATAAAATGACATTGTAGGAGACATACAAGCTTACAAATGCCTCATTTTTCCCTACCCATACAACAAATATAAATCCTTTCAACATAAACAAGCTTAATGATTTTATACCCAGACTTTTTCCATTTGTTTACAACTAATTTTCATTTTCATTTAATAATTTCAAATGCAATTGCAGTGCATGAGTGCATACACCAAAAATTAACCATAAAATGCAAAAATGCAAAAAACTATAAAACAACATTGTAAAAGATGTAGACAATGAATTATGTATGTATAATTTATGGGAACCCAAATAGTTTTATGTACATAGAATTAGTCAACTTGACGTATGTAGAAATGATAATTTTATTGTGGTTATAGATGCATAGATATCAACTAACATCAACTGAGTATCCTTATCAAGGTTTATTGATATAGGTAAGTGCATAGAGAAATTAAAACTCGCAATTAGGTTATGCAAGTAATAGTTGAAAGCATAAAACATGTAAATATTAGAAAAAGAAATTGTTTAATACAGAAGAAATCCAAGATGAAAAAATTCTTATAAATGTTAGCATGACATATAGACTCATTGATGAGGAATTCAGTTGAGTGTATCATATGCCTTGTTAGTTGTTCATAACAAAGTAGCAAACATTGTTGAATTATGGTGTTAAGTTTGCAACTGAAGAGGGGACAGTGATGTAGAGCATGCAAGGAGATCATTAAACAACCAAAAATAAATCAGCTTTGGACAATCCTTTAACCTTAAAAATTCCAAATTGGTACTTTCTCACAGTTTCATCAACTTTGCTTGTAGCATCTCAAACAATGAAAATTCAACATAACTTTTAAAAGAAATTGAAAACCCACAAACCAATTACCATTCTAGATACCCTTTTCCAAGTTTCAAAACATATCAAAAGTGCAGGGGTGATTTATTTGTAACATATCTTTCAAATACTTGTTGCTACATTTGACAATAGGCTTAAAAGAACATAAATTCATCGTATTTTGACCATAACTTTCAAAAATAACTCCTACCCACAAACCAAAACCATTTGTAGATACCCATTATTCCCTTTTGAACCATATGTCAAAATATCCTAGGGTTTCTTTGGAACACGACTCTCAAATCTCTGTTGCTACGTTTGCACATAGGCCTAATTAGGCTTCTACAACATGACTCTTATTGATTCCACACACTCCAAACCAAAAAAATACATTACAAACCTTAGACACATAAATTTAAGTCTGAACATGCATTTTTTATCACCTATAATGGCCTCTTAACAACTCTTCAACAAAACCCTACCTTTAGGGATAACTTTTGCTTAAAATCATGAAGAAAACCAACTAGGGCATCAACCTAACTTGCCCAAAACCACATCACTGCTCCTGACAACCTAATAAACACAAAATAAACCTAGTCTACCTCCATTCCACCAAGTTTGACAAGTTTTCAATGGTGGAATGAAAAGTTCTACATTTTTCTTGCTTTCAAACCCTCAAAACATGATTTCCAAAACCAGTTTTAGTAAATATTCAATAAAATATTCAAAACTTAATGAAAAAATCTCAAACCAAAACAAAAAAAATCTCAACTAGGTGCTCTTGCACCATACTCCTAGAGAAAGAAGAATTCAAGTCCCTCTTGAATTGAGTGTAGTAATAGGGATCCACTTTTAAAATCTCTTGCTTGATGTCTTCTATCTTCTTCTTGTTGGATTCCTTGAAACATTTCCATGTTGTCTTCATCTTTACCTTGGGTTTCATCTTGTCAATGCAAACTTGTTTCCCATCTGTCTTGCTACTTTGTAATTGATCCTTTTTTCCTTGATGAATTACATATTTTGCCACAACACCTTGTTCTCCTGCCATAGCCTGCTTCATCTTAAATTTTGGTCTATCTCTCCTTAAGATTGCAATAACACAACTCTTCTTACCCATCTTTACAATACTAGATGTTGTTATCTTCTTATTGTCTATACAATCAACAATGCCTTCATCCTTGTCAATTTGGAAAATAGGGTATGGACCCTTCCTCTTGAAATTATGCCACTCAACTTCATCTTCACCAATCTTCTTGATTAATGCAAACATAAAGTAGGCTGCACCCTCATAATCCAACTACAGATGTGGAGTGTCTTCAATCACCTTGAAGGTTTTGTCTTCCCATTTTGGAAACCTTGCATGTGAGTTGACATTTTTCCTTGAAACATCATCTATTACCACATCAATATGTTCTTACAACAAATCTTGAACCTCTAATGGTAATTAATCAATCCTACTTGCTATAATAGTCATATGTTTTCTTACCATTTTATTAACTGTCTCTTCCTCTTTTCTTGGATTTTGTTCTTCAATCAAGGACTCCTTAATGTCTGATTTTGCTACTCCCACTTGTCTTTTTCTTTGGAAAATCTTCTTGATAGGCCACATAACCTTCTTCTTGACTGGTAAATGCCAACTTTGCATCTCGATCTTCACTTTTCTTCCATCTTTTCTTGAATTTTCATCATTAGTTCCAAAGCCCGCCTCAACTCTTTTATTTCTTGATCCACATGTATTTCTTTTGCCTTCTCTTTTTTCTTCATATCTTTTTCCTCTCTTTTCCTCTCTTGTTTCTTTTTTTGTAAACCCTCACTTTGCAAGTATCTCTTCCACACATCCATTCTTCACACACACAACTATCCTCTACCTAATAGGATTTTGGAAGATGCACTCTCCAATACCTCTTCTACCCACTTCCTCTCAGTGGAAAAAATCTGCACACCTTCTACCAAACTTCATCACTATTAGATGATACAACAAGCCTTCTCTCACAACTTCCTTTCAGGGTCTTCTAATTCTGATACCAATTGATGCAGAGCATGGAGGGATATCATTAACCAACTACAAATCAATTAGCTTTGGAAATCCTTTAACCTTGAAAATTCCAAATTGGTACTTTCTCACAGTTTTATCAATTTTGCTTGTAGCATCCCAAACAATGAAAATTCAACACAACTTTCAAAAGAAACTGAAAATACACAAAAAAATTACCATTCTAGATACCCTTTTCCAAGTTTCTAAATATAGAAAAAGTGTAGGGGTGGTTTCTTTACAACATATCCCTCAAATACTTGCTGCTACGTTTGACAACGGGCTTAAAAGAGCAAAAATTCAAAGTAATTTGACCATAACTTTTAGAAAATAACTCCTACCCACAAACCAAAACCAATTTTAGATACCCTTTACACCCTTTTGAAATAGATTTCAAAATATCCTAGGGTTTCTTTGGAATATGACTCTCAAATCTCTGCTGCTATGTTTGCACATAGGCCTAATTAGGCTCCTACAACATGCTTTTTATTGATTTCACTCACTTCAGACCCCAAAAATCCATCCACAACCTGAGAAACATGCATTTAGGTCTGCACATGCATTTTTCATCACCTAGAATGGCCTTTTAACAACTCTTCAACAAAACCCTACCTTTAGGCATCACTTTTGCTTAAAATTATGAAGAAAACCAACTAGGGCATCAACCTAACTTTCCAAAAACCACATACCTACTCCTTCCAACCTATTAAACATAAAATACACCTAGTCTACCTCCATTCCATCGATTTTGACAAGATTTCAATAGTGGAATGGAGAGTTCTACATTTTTTGTTGCTTTCAAACCCTCAAAATAGGATTTCTAGAACCAGTTTTAGTAAATCTTCAAAAATTAATGAAAAAATTTCAAACCAAAGCCAAAATAAGCTTAACTCATTCCTCTACCAATTCCAACTCATAAGCTTGCATGTTTTGATCGTACTGGGCCATACAAGAGCTTGTAGCAACACAAAACTATGAAAAATGTAGGAAAAAAGTGTTGTTTGATATTCAAAATTGAGATTTACATATTCCAACCCTTCAAAAATGTTTACCAATGATTTTTAAAGCATTAAAAACCTTCTCCAACTGAAACCAACTGATTCCTACCATTCTTTTCACTTTTTGACCCTTCAACTTCCCATTTTTGTATTTTTTTACATTTTTGCAATTTTGCTCTGTGACAACATTTTCAAGATTGACCCCATATGACTCTAAGTACATAAAAAATGGTCTATTATGTCCTTATTACACCAAATTTAGACTCCACAACACAAAAACTTAACCTTAGACCAAAATTGCACAACTTGACAACTTTTGTGACAATTTGACAACTTGTACAATATTTGACAAATGAACCAAAAATGACCTTCAAAGACTCAAAACCCACTCACACAAGTTCAAAATGGTTATTTAGACCTTATTACATGAAAAAAACCTAAAAATCAAACCAAAATAACAAATGGCCTCATGAAGGCATGAACTCAACTAGGTGCTCGTGCCCTAGATAGTCACTTGCAAAGACAATCAAAGAGGGAAGGGAAACGAAAAACTAGAGCACAATAGTGTAAATGATGTTAAAACTTACAAATGAATTGTTTCTTGTCTTGAACATGATAGAAATAACTCCTAAAAGGAGTCACAATTTTCATATTCATTGGTTTTCCTAAGGAAATAACAAAATAATGCAAAAGAACAATACTTACAAATCACTTGTTTTCCGCTTTGAGTATGATATGTATAAACCTTCTAAATAGACATGGATTTTGTACACATAAAATTACAATAATTTCTTTCTTTGTTTCGAAGATGGAAGACATAGATCCTGTTAATAGGTACAAATGTCTGTCTCGTCAAACAATCCAACCAAGTGATTAAACAAAACCCAAATGACAGTTGAACAAGATTTTCCCAAGTTTTTGTGTTTGGGAGGAAATGTAAGGAAATGAATAAACACTACAAATCGTTCAAGTTTATAGCAGAGGTCATTAACAATAGTTGCATTCTAGTTTGTTGAAATCAAACAAAATTGGGATACTATATATGCATAAGTCCATTATTAGAATGCTATGCATGGACAAAAAGAGAAAATGTGAAAGGACAATCATATCAAAGTCCTCTCAACACAAACAAAATTAATAATCTTATATACAAATATTTTCCACCTACTTGGACTTGATTTCCATTTACATTTTCTTAATTGAAGTGCATTTGCAATGCATATGTTAGGAGAAAATATTTCTTCCATTATTAATGATAAAATTTTGAGAGCTTTCACATATCTTTGTTTAGTATTTTCTGTCATTGCGTTTATAAGGCAACAAACTAATGTTATCACCTCAATCTTGCATATTGAAATTGTGCTTTGGGAATGGCACCGAAAAATAAAGTTAAAGTACATCTTATGTTTGGGGGAGTATTTAGAAAAAGCAAATTTTTTTCCCTATTTTTATAAATTTGTGATTGGTGGGTGTAATTTTCCTCGTGGTTTTGGCATTTTATAAATATTTTTAATAATAATAATTATTGTAGGGAGCTTTGCTATTGGAAATATTTCGTGAGTTTGTTTGTATAGTCGTGTCTTACCATGGACTCTTCATGGGGATGCGTGGCATCTTGAGCAGTACATTTGCATTTACTTTTTGCGTCTTCTCATTTATTGTGAGTAGGCTTGAGTGCAACCATTGTTGGTGTGTAATGGTGTGAAGGTTTTATGTTGATGAGCGAATTTCTATCCACGTTGTTTGTTCATTGGGCCTTTTTGTTTGATGAGGTTGAAACTTGCATCTGTTGGGAGGGTTCTTCATTTTACGTCCATGCATTTTCCAATAAATTATACCTAATTTTTATTTTTGTTAAATAGATTTAAGTGCAGTTGTAGTGCATGTATGGCAAGGAAATATTATTTCCAATCTTAATCATGACAACCACACTATTGTGCTACTATTTTTTGAATTTTAAAACAAAGCGTTTGTAACTTCCTATATCTTTTACAGTGTCGTTCTATAGTTTTTGAAATCTCCACATTTTATGATTATTTTCTGTTGTGTGCATTCATGAATTGCAAATGCACTTGAACTTATTAAATAACAACAAAAAATAGGTGCAAATGATTGGAAGATATCTGGGTATAAAATCATTGTTTCTATGTGTACATATGTTTGTATATACATGCAAATATATACTTGTATGTGTCTATATATATAAACATATATATATACATACATACATGCACATAGTCATATTCATATACATACATATATATATTTATGCATACAAATATACACATACATATGCATACACGCATATACATATGCACATATACAAATATATATAGTTATATATATGTATATATATTTGTATATATATATGTATTTATATGTGTGTGTGTATGTATGTATTTGCATGTAGCTATCTATATATATATGTATTTATATGTGTATGTATCTATATATGTTTATGTGTTCACTCTACATTTTACATATACATGGGCATGATTTTATGGGCCGATACTCAGTGTTTGCATGCATGCACTACAATTGCATTTGACTTGATTAAATAACAATGAAAATTAGGTCCAGGTGGCTAGAGAGAATCTAGGTATAGAATCACTATATCTATATATACATATATATATCTATACATATGTATACGTATGCCTGTATATTTGCATATAGCAATGCAAATCATAGTTTAGTTGGGAATTTTGTTATCATTTTAAATGATAATAATTATTGTAGGGAGCTTTTCTATTGAAAATATTTCATAAGTTTGTTTGTATAGTCATGTTTTGCGATGGACTCTTCATGGGGACGCATGGCATCTTGAGCAATACATTTGCATTTTCCTATTTATTGTGAATGTGGTGGAGTGCAACCATCATTAGTGTCTTGTGGTGTGAAGGTTTAACATTGTCGAGGGAATTGTCCTTCGTGTTGTTTGTTCATTGGGTCAGATTGTTTACTGAGATTGAAGCTTGTGTTGGTTCAGAGGGTTTTCATCTAGTCTGTTAGAAGCAACAAAGGTGGCCTTTGCAATTTTCTCTACTTGCCTACTAGTTTGCTCGGATTGGAAGTGAGAAAGGTGGCATTTGTAAGTTCCTATATCTTTTACAGTGGTATTTTATTGTTTTTTGTATCTTTGCATTTTATGGTTAATTTGCATTGTGTAAACCCATGCATTGCAAGTGCATTTGAATTTATTAGTTGTTGCTTATTCTTTTTGGGTTAGTGTCTGTTGTTGGTTATTCTTAATCATGGGTAGGAGACAAATCCACATTAACAAATTACAGTGTTAAGTATTTAAATCAAGGACAAAAAAAAATCCATAAAAGCAACCCACAATTGCAATGCACCAAACAACAAAGGCTAGCCCATATTCACACTCACAAAAACAATGTAAGAAAATGGGAAAATAACACAAATAATACTTTGGTCAACATAATTAAAACTTCAAAACTGAGAAATATTCAAAACACAAACTATTCTCATCTTCAACAAATAAATTAAAATACAATTAAGAATTTATCTCCCAAACAGACACTAACCCATTAAGAATAGCAAAGAATAGACATGAACATGCAAAATACAAAAAACAACAAACAATAGACATTGACCCATAAAGTGCAAATATGTAAACCATTATAAAATGACATTGTAAAAGACTATAAACCTTTTGAATAGATGCAACTTTAATGGTTTTATTCCCAGACATTTTCCATCTATTTACACCTAACTTTCATTTTCACTTAATAAATTCAAGTGCAATTGCAATGCATGAGTGTGCTCAGTAGAAGGTAACCATAAAATGTACATATGCAAAGAACTATTAAATGAAACTGTATATAGATATGCCTCTGTATTCCTATATATGCATATATGTATGTGTATATGCATATGTATATGTATAGTTGTATACATGTATGTATAAATATGTATTTGCAAATACCTATGTGAGCATATATGTGTATATAAAAAAACCATAGAAGCAACCCATGATTGCAAAGGACTGAACAAGAAAGGCTAACCCATATTTAAACTCACAAAAACAATCCAAGCAAATGGGAAAACAAAAAAAATAATACTTTGCTGAATATAATTAAAACTTCAAAATCAACAAATATTCAAAACATGAACTATTCTCATCTTCATCCAATAAATTGAAATGCAACTAACTATTCAACTCGACAACATACACAAACCCATAAAGAAAGGAAAAGGATAGACATAAACACACAAAATACCCATAAAAACTCTTTCACAAACCCTAGTTTTTCAAGAAAGCCTAACCCATAATCACACTCATAGACACAATTTGAGCAAATGGACAAAGAACATAAATAATACTTCCCTCAATAGAATTAGAACTTGAAAACCCACAAAAATTTAAAATACAAACTATTCTCATCTTCATCAGAAAAATTGAAATGCAACTAACTATTTAACTCAACAAATATATATATGTAAATATATATGTGTGTATACATATGTATATACATGCACATATGTAACTATATATGTGCATAGTTATATATGTGCATATGTACATACATAAAGAAACATATATACATGTATGTATACATAACTTTATATATACATATCTACACATGCATATATATGTATGTGTCATTTTATAGTTTTTTACATGCTTGTATTTTATGGGTTAATGTCTATTGTTTGTTGTTGTTTGCATTTTGTTCACATAGGCAACACAACACAAATGCAGTTGAATCTACTAAATAGCAATGAAAATTAGATTGAAGCAATTGGGATATATCTGTGTATAAAATCATTCAATTTGACACTATTGCAACCCTAGGGCTTGGCAACATTATGCATTTACAACAAATGCACTTGCACCTATTCTAAATAAATGAAGAAACAGATCCTAGTTAACGCAAAATGTAGAGCTCACACATATATACATATATATATGTATACATATAAATATATACATACATATACATACATATATATATATATATGTATGTATACATATAAATATATACATACATATACATACATACATATATATATATTATACATATATATGCAAAAACATATATATCCATATGCACACGACTAATAAAAGTAGCCCATGATTCCAAAGGACCGAACAAGAAAGGCTAGACCATTGCCAAACTGTACAAAACAATTCAACTAGTGACATCCATTCCTATTGAGACAGTTTATGTCTACTGTATTCGAACCAAAAAATAAGGCATCTGTAAGTTATAATATCTTTTACAATGTCCTATAGTTTTGTACATCTCTGCATTTTATGGGTTAATGTCTATTGTCTATTGATGTCTGCACTCTGTGGATTATTCTTTACTTTTCTCTACCTTTGAATTCTTTTACGGATCAACCTCTGTCCTTGACTAGGAGACTTAACACCATAATTCGTTAATGGTATCTTCTGTGTTGAGCATGATGTCTATTGCATGGGGAGAGAAAGACAAAGAATTTGCAAGCTCATATGTCTTTTAAAGCATTGCTCTATAATTTTTTTATATCCTCCCTTTCAATGCCTTAATGTGTATTGTTTCTTTTTGTTTGCATTTTCTCTGTTAATGTCTATTCTTTACTATCCTTAACTATTTTGAATGCCCAGGCTCTGTTGTTCAGTTGCAACTAGCATTAATTGATCCCTCCACCATATTTAAAAACTGTTGAGCAAATCATCACTTGCATTTCCTTATCATCTTTACAAATTATTCCTTGACAATAAAACTTGTCAAGAGAGCAGACATTTGTAATTTCCGATATCTTTCACATTGTCTTCTTTGTGTTGTCCCCTCAGTTGGGAAAATTGTATGGTAACAGTCAAATTTGTTTCCATTCTTAATCATGGACAACCCATTATCCTCTTTAGTCTTTTAATAAACAAGAAAAACACAACCATAAACATATTGGTGTGAACAATCTAAGCAAATAAAGAAACAACACAAACATTCAAAAATAGGAAACAATGGACATTAGCCCACAAAATACAAAATTGGAAAATTCTATACAAAAAAAGACATAAGAACTAACAGTTGGGTTGTTCTTTGCTTTCAATATTATAGGCTTATGATTTTCCAATGTTTAAGTTCATAGACACATGTTCAATCCAAATGTTCTGATTGATAAGTGGCATTTTTCATTATAGTTGACCATTGGAAATTGAAATACATTCGTATACAAATTTTCTATTTCTCATTAAGATTGATAGGTGCATTGTTTTTTTTTCTAGGTGGTAATCACAACTGAGATGATTTGCAATGTATATGACCTGATAAAAGAACACGTTCATGGCATCCTATAGTGCACATTTATAATTTCAGCCCGTTCTTTAGTTGTATTCTATTTTAACACACCCTTTTCTTCTTCCAAAATAATTTTTTAGGCTCGATATAGAAAATGTACTATAATGCAATTATCTTTTTCATGTGCTATTGTACACTTGCCTTGCTTTGTGCTTTATCCCCTATTATTATGTTTTGCTTCTATAGTATTGAAATATCAATCAAGAAACATATTTTAGTTGATACTTCCATGTTTGAATGAATATTTCGCTTTTATTTCAGCTTATACATAAAAGCATCTAGTCGTTTTCTTTCAACCATTTATCTTACATCCTGTTTCGCTACATAAGTCAACTAAAAAAAAAAAGAAAAATTTTACCAACATGCGATATATTTGGTCCCCTACTATGTGTTTTGTCAATATGGTAACAAAATATTTTTTTATAAGACAAATTATTACAAGACTCAATTATGGTGACAATTTTGTTCATGAATTCTGCTTTATTTGTATTGCAGCGACAAAGAAATCAACATTTCATTTGTATACTCAATCATGCTAGGACTATTCAACAAACATACTTGGATCAATAACCATTGATTTGTTGTATATACATACTACTATGCACAACTTCAAATTGTGCTCTATATGAAAATCACATTTTTACAATCTGTCTAGCTATGTACAAAATGCTACTATCGCATTACTGCCTAACCCAAGTTCGCATATTTGTTGCAACACTTTAACATTGGCACCTTTAAATCCATAAGGGCAGAAGCAATTCTTTTCATTTGGAAGTTGTATCATGTAAGCGAGCAAAGGCATGGGTGATTAACTTGAACTTTCCAACATTGTCATCAAATTCTACTTTTTCATTCTCTTTACCATATTGAATTCTCCCCCCCGTGCTTTGATTTTTAACACAAACAACAATTGAGACAATTAGGTTGCATCAAAAATAGTGTGTTGAAAATCTCTTTTAATTTATTGTAGAAAATAATTCTTCACATTATGATGTGTCACTTTGAATTAGGCACTTTGCATCAACTCCATATCTTTGATTGGCTACTTACAGAAGAAATTGCTTTTGGAAGGCACAAGCCACCATGTTCTTTGTCATAATCAATAGACTCAACATAGCAGATCAATGATATGGAGTTTATGCAAAAGTGCTAACTCAAATATGCACATTATATTCTGAACAACTCTTTTCCATAGTAAACTCAAAGCGATTTTCAACATATCATACCCAGTGAGACCAAATTTTCCCAGTTGTTGCATCGGTAAAAATGCAAAAAAAAAGCCCACAACTTCAGTGAATATAACAACACTGTTGAGTCGATTTTTGTTCAAATTGTATGTGTCTCCAATAACAATAAATACTGTTCGATTGTATTGCATATTTAGATCTTCACTTAGTTATTGTTTGAAGACAATAGTATGAACCATATTTTACATATCTATATTGTTGCAAATGAGTTCACATCCATTATGAAGCAGACATGCTATTGTGGAGAACATTGATGAAACATTGCACAACATTGATTTCTTTAGTCAAACCAAATTGGAAAATAAAAATTGTGATGCATCGCTCAACTAAGTTGTAGCTTAATAATATGATATTTTTTGCTTGCATTTGGAGCTTCTAAATTGCTCCTTGTAGATTACAAATCTATTGCAATTTCATCCAACATAAATCTTAGTAGTTCCTAGTATGCACCGCAACTCATCTAGAGCATCTGCAAGAAAAAGTGAAAACCTTGCATTCAAAATGAACAAACTTCAAAATCATATGAGATCTTAATAATGTTTTTTCCCCTCTTTTTTTAAAGACATGCTTGACATAAACATCTCATTGCATATGCTTGCTAGAACAAATGGATAATGAAAATTACACTTTGTGGATAACAAAATATGCATTGGTCACTTCACAAACATGATAAAAAGAGGCAAATACAATATCCTATTTATATCACACACAAATTTTCTCTTCATATCTTTATTTATCAATATACTTCTTCTCATTCTTCAATCTGCAATTTACAGGTTGGAGACACATACCACACAACTACGAAGCATTATTGACATATGCACAAAAGCAATCAACTTTACCATTTGAAGGAAATGAACCATGAATCATGCATGTCAATTTAATTCACAACCATATTCAAATGATAGTAAGTGTAAACAAAAACAAAAACCTATTTCACACATCTGTGCCATTGTTATGACCTCACCAAAGTCTCTTTTTTACATATTTTGTCATTGGCAGAAAAAGACAATATAAAACAGGCAATACTAATTACTGCCCTTCTTCTTACTACTAAAAGAATTGTTTGACACATTGACAAAGTCATTTGTAAGTTCATAAGCCTCTTAAAGTGTTAGATTTTGCATAGTTTATTTGCTCTTCTGAACTATTTCATAACAGTGAAACCTATGCTGTAGTAGGATTTCTGTCTATGTCTTGATAGCAAATAACAAATCAACTCTAGTTAGCTATATAATTTACATTGTTATGTTATAGTATTTTGTAGCTCTGCATTTCATGTATTAATGTCGACTCTTTATTTTTCTCTGCATTCATAAGTGCATGTCTTTTGCTATTAGCAAGTGCAGTGGATTGTAGTTGTCTTTCACAACAAATGCTATCAAGCTTAGAATGTGTTCAATAAAAAAGTGTTGCAATTGTTCTTCCTAGATGGAAAAACAACACAAGCAATACTTTAGATAACAAAGTTAAAGCCACAAATCCAAAAATTATTTCAAATACGAACAATTCTCATTTTAATCAAACAGGTTGAACTGTAAGTAGCTATCTCCAATCTTAAGCATTGTAAATAAACAAATTGACATTGAACTTCATGTTCTACTCACCAAAGTATTATTTGCGTTGTTTTCTCATTGAGTCAAGTTGTTTCACGAGGTAGGATTTTGTCTCTTTAGAGGGTTTACAACTACTCTGTATCAAACAACAAAAAAATGGAATTTGTAAGTTTGTTTGACAATATTTTATTTTGTATTGCTTATACTCTTCAATATATTATTTAATGAAAGTCAAACCTCTAGCTATTGGAAATATTTGTGTCTACTATTCTAAAAATGAAAAACAAAGCACTTGTAAGTTGATATAACTTTTATATTCTCATTTTATACCTGTTAATATCATTGCAATCATGGGATGCTTTTATGGGTTGTTCTCTGTTGTTCAATTAGATCTTGACACTATCTTATCTATATATATATATATATATGCATACATATATATATATATGTGTGTGTGTGTGTGTGTACATACGTGCACACAAAGACATACACATATGCAAGAACATATATAGGTATGTATATATATATGCATATGTATTTGTATGTGTGTATATACATATATGTATGTGTGCATAAAGATATATATTTTTGTATATACGTGTGTATATGTATGTACGTGTGTGCTCTACATTTTTCATTAATTGGGATATGTCTTCCCATTTATTTTGAGTAGATGCAAGTGCAACTTCCATAAATGCATAATGCTTTCAAGACCTCTAACTGCAATGGTGTCAAATATAATTATTTTATACTCAACAATAGATACTAACCCACACAAGCAATCAACACTAGTGAAGAATGGACATCAACATACAAAATGCAAACAACAAGAAACAATTGATATAACCAGTAAAATGAAAAGATGTAAACAAGTATAAAATGACACTGTAAAAGACATAGTAGCTTACAAAGGCCTTGTTTCAACAGTGATAGATTCCTATTCCTTTCTAATATTTTTTCATATACTTGTCCTTTTCTATCCATACTCATTAAAAATGCATAGCATCATAATGACACTCTTATGTATATATAATAAATCATTTTTATATTTGAAATGCATCATGGCTTTTTGAACTTCTTAGATATGGTTGTGCTCTTCCACTTGCTCTTGCTATGCATATATATCACCCTCATAATTGAGATATGCATATATAGTCTGCCACTTATGTTTGATATGAATAGAGTCTAAAGCAACTGTCATTAATGGCTTATGGTATTGAGTTCATTGATTTTTAATGTATATTCAATTGATTACAATGCCTCATAAGCATTATATTTTGCTCTGCACACACAACCTATATCCATTGTAGTTGAGAATGGGGGAATTGGAAAGAAGTTGATCTACTTTGTCTTCCTTCCCAGATGGATGTCCAAAAAGCTTATCAAGCATTGATAGAGACACATGATTTCACACACAACATTGCTATGTACTAGCAATTTCCTTCTTGCATGTGGTGACTCGATCATCGTGCCTAAAAATAATTATTTTCACCCAACTATCAATGTTTCTTCTCTTCTCTACCTTGTTATTCAAATTCACTGAAGATCATTGCGTCCACATGTAATAGCTACATTCTCCATTGGAATTATTATTGTCCTATCCTAATATATGCACAATAAGTGATCCAATTCTTTCATTCTTCATGTACTCACATTTTGAAATAGAAAGAAAGAGATTTGTAAGTTCGTATATCTTTTACATTGTCATTTTTTGGTCTTGTTTACTCAGTCATTTGCATTGTTCAATGAAAGAGACACCTATGTCTGTTGAAAGGATCTATGTATTCCACCTTTGAAAATAGAAAATACTAGACCCCTTAAGAGTAGACAGTTTGGGAATGGAATTGTCTTTGTTACCTGCCATTTAACGATGGTGGAAAATATTATGAGGGATTGAGGTGGAGCAAGGGATGCTAGAACAAACCACCCATACCAGTCCATGGTAGCTATTAAAGAAAAGAATTGTGAGTATAATATCACACATGCTATAATATAAATAGGAACACACTTATGTATAAATTGAAATAAACACAACATCCTTTATGATAACTTATTGAAGTTAAAATTGACTATTTTTGCTAGCATACAAAAATGTGTATGTTGTTGAAACTTATCATCATGCATTTACTTTTAACCTCTAGATGCAGTCACCTGGATTAGTGAAATTTCAAAAAGTGTCTCCGTTGGTGATCGTTGATATACATGAAGCTTTACTCAGAATGAAATTGTCATTTCAAAGCGCATCAAATTGACTGATTCTATCTACACTAGACTATTTGGATTTCTATAAGGTACATATGTCAGAATTCATTCTAATCTATCAAATACCATATTTGACAAGATCTATGTCTGTTGAGAGGATCTATGTCTCTCATCTTTGAAACACCTGTCTTTGTTCCCTTGTCAAAAGCATTTCAAAGGACATTTGTAGGTTTGTTTTCATCTTGTCTCTGTTTAATATTTAACAATTTATTTTTTTAATATTTTCACTCTTTGTACTTTAAAATATTTCTTGCATCAACTAACTACTAATTTTAATCTGTGCATGTAGTCACCTCAGTCAATGAAGTTTCAAAAAATGTCTCCGATGGTGGTCATTAATACACATGCAACGATACTCACAATGAAATTGTCATTTTCATATGCATCAAACTGACTGATTCTATGTATATAACACTATTTGGATTTTTATAAATTACATATCTCATATTTGATTGTAATTTACCAATTATCATCCTTTTGAATTTGACACCTTGATCAAGGATATTCATCCTGGCTTCAACAAGGCTTATTGAACAAAACTTATATGAGCACACATATTTTTTAAAATAGCTATTTAAATAAACATTATCTGATTTTATTTCATTGCAATGTAGCATTGCATTTTGCTACACTCATATATCATCCACTTCATCGCTTTCCTTAAGCACTTTTCATTATGTTTTCATAGAGACTTCACATAATAGTGTGTTGATCACGATAAAAAATGGAAGAAAAATTTCACATGCACACATGCAATGCAACTGCACTTCAATTTATTACATGAAAAGATTGGTTTTCAATCAATGGAAAATGTCATCATCTAAAAAATGTTTAATCTATGTCTTATGCTTTGTGAGTGTCAAAGAAACCATTTCTAACATCATATGGCTATTACAGTAACGTTCTATACTTTCTCTCTAAAATGTTGTTTCATACTTTTCCACTCTTTTGTATTTAATTGGTGAATGTCTACTAAATTTTTGGTATGCATTTAGTGTGCCCATTTACTCCAATTGCTTTACGGTTTATTCAATTTAAACCTAAATTGGATCTAAATAATTGGGAAATGTCCATGTCTTTTATCATTCACGCACTACCTTCTTGCAATTGTCAGTTTTAACCTCTTTTAGGTAGTTGTTTTACAATTGTTTTACATCGTTTCATTTTACGAGTCTATGTTCTTTTGTCATTACATAAATAAAATCAAAAAAATAAGTCTCAAGTACATAATTCCGATTATGTTTATGTCTGCATATTACCTATATATATCAAGACGCATGTGTATCATGAAAAAATATAGATATACACATATAATGCATATAGAAATATATTTGTACCATGCATAAATGCACTCTTCATGTATGCATATTCATGCACACCTACATAGATATTTGTGTATGTATATATATGTATGTAAATGCCTATATATACATATCTATATATATGTGTAAGCAATTCCACTACATATACATATACATACTATATATATATATGTATCATTATATAGGTACACATACATATATATTTGCATATGTACATAGTACTACATATGATAATAATACATACCATATACACATACATACATGCACACACACACACATATGACTGCTTCAAATAATAGTTAATATGTATATATTACAATGTCTAAAAATCATAAATTCTTTCCCAGTTGTCAAATTAAATATGACTAGTCAACAGCAAAATAATAAACATATATAGTTCATAGATCTAATATATACTCAATATATCACTACAATATATATATATATATGCACTAATACACATACATACACACACACACACACATATATAATGATTGTGATCAACACACTGTCCTACTCTATAGCTATTCCCACCATGGCAAAAAATAGATAATGTACACACCTTGATGTTCAAACATCATAAACTATTTTCTAATTGCATGATTAAATATCACTATTGAACATATAAATTCTACAGGGTGAGCCATACAACTTGGTCAAATATTTTCCTGTTGAATGTTCACATTGAAAAGACAAACTAAAAATGATCAATCACCCTTTACAATACAAGAGATGCATACCCAACATTTCAATCAAACATTGACAATATCTTTTTTGGCAATTCCTATGCCTACCTACTCTTGTTTCAATTTGTTTATTTTAACGCCTCTATGTGTCAATTTATATATATCTTTCTATACATATGTACAAAAATATATATGCACAACCCATTCAAAAGCCATTGATTTGGCCTTCTACAAACAATATGAGAAAATCACAAAACAACCCACAAATCAAGCTGTGGAACATATAGTATCTTACAAACGCCAATTCTATTGCTTTGAACACAATACCTGTAATCCATCTTCACATACATAGATTACAACATCAATAGATAAAATAGCCAACATGATATATGTATATAAAAACAAGTGAGAATCATACCAAAATAAATGCAAAATGGAAAACACAAACATGTATATAAACACACACACACACACATTTATATATATATATACACATTACCATACAAACACATTTACAAACAATAAAAAATGGCCATAACTGACATTGTTCAAAGACAAATTGTTTGCTAACTATGTCCAAAAATTTGAATGATTAAACCATTCAACTTACCCAAACTCTAAATGATCGACCAGGGTCTACAAAATGAATAACATACACGTATATTTTGTGCAAGACATTTCAAATTTTCCTTCAATAATTAAAAATGTAAGCATTTTTTTCGTTACACCAATTGGTCAAATTATTACTATTGCAATATACCAATCTAAAAATGAGAAGAATAACAATTAGATTTATGAAGTTTAATTATATATATGCTTTTGCCTCACCTTGATCAATCTTCAACTTTCCTCTACATTGAATTGATTTATACTCTGTTTTGAAGAGGACTCTTACTTAATGTTTTCTACTTCTTACTTTGACAATTGATATATATCGGTTAATTCATTTCCAAAATGCATATTAAAATTAGTGTCTACATTCAAGAAATTAGTATTGCTAACTTGCAAATAATTTTTACATGTTTAGAACAATTTGGTAGCAAAATTTATATTCAGAAGACTAATTTTCAAATACTTTGAACAACTTATATGAATGTATAAACTAATATAAATAGTTTATGTTTAATTCAAAAACAAATAAGCATTTGATTATAATATATTTTGAAAGATCATTCTTCAAATGTTTTTAGTTTCACCTTTTTGCATAATAGCTAGTATATACATCATTCTTCAAGTGTTTTTTGTTTCTTGTTCTGCAATGTACATATATATGCATTCGTAAGTATATACACATACTCAAAAAACTTATCTTGCAATGCCATAACATCATGCTTTATGCCGTAATGTCTTGACAACTGTTCCACATTATGTAGACACCTACAACCACAACTATCATAACAATTTCAAATACCACAAACATAGTTTTTGCTCCCTTGTAGGGACTCCAACTCTTCAAAGCACTTGTTTGTGTTTAGTTCTCATTTAGATCTAATTATGCACAATTGATCTTGACAAGTGTAAAAATGATTTGGTGCATAGACCTAAACTTGTCCTTGTAGACACCAAATGGGTATACACAAACATGTTCATGTTGCTTGGATGATGTAATGTTTACTGTAGTGGACATGGAAAAAGTTTGTATAATGGAGAAGTGACTTAGTTGTTATTTGGTTTGTCTCTCCTTGGGGTAACAAAAGTTGGCAAAAACAAGTCATAGATCAAAGGATCAAATATCTAAGCTTTAGTTTCTTGAGATTTATATTTATACCCTAATATGATGGGTAAAAGAAGGTTCAAAGCTTATGTAGTAGACTACAAAAGGATGCAGAAGAATAGAACATGTAAAAGTAGACAAACCCATACATTCATAGAGACATATTATATCATAACATATATTCAAAATATCATCATGCGATATATAACTATCTTTAATATATATTATATAGCCTTGGTACAATCTTCTTACTTATCATTCTTTACTTATAGTCTTTTCCTATTTTTCTTGTTACATCTCCATCTTATCTCTATCTTTTTCTATCTTCTACTCATACATGTATGCAATTATGCAAAGGAATTTATCCATTGTTCTTGATATGCCTTTAGGAGATGTTGCAAGTTGGCTAGATGTGTTGCACTTGACTTGTAGTAGATTTAGCTTGCTCTATTTTGTAGGGGTTTTGTCTATCCACAACCAACTTCTAGCACTTGTAGATTTTCACCATTGGCCTCCATTAGGTTCAAGTTTTCAATCTAATGAGAGAGGTTTGGGTCTATCCTACCAACAAAAAATAATTAGTGATAAAGGTGTTGTTAGATGGGTCATAAAGCTTTCATAATCCATTCAAAAGTAATGTTGGTAAGTAGATAAATGTTCTCTAAAATAGTTATATGTTTGAGGAAAAGGGTGGGGAAAACACATGGAGCCTCTCTCAATATCTCTACCACCAAATCAAACTATAACTTAGGACACATGTGAGATAAGGTAAAAAATGATTTATTACATCTAAATTTAGGGAAATGGCTACAATAGTGAGTTCTCCTAGGGGTTCTTTGACATTTATTGATGTTTATAACTAAGGGGAACAATGTAATAAAAGGCATTAAGTGAGCAGAAACCACTCATGATGTTGCTACTCGTATAACAAGAAGGAAACAAATCTTGAATTTAACCACTATAAATATAAAGGGGTTGGATGGATTCACCTCCAAAGGGTCACATTTTTCCTCAACATCTAATGCATATTTAAAATGGCATTTGGTAAAGTTTTTCATGTGTATTGCACCAAAAATTATTTTGTAACTATTTTAGAAGGGGCTTTGAAGAATGTAGCAACCTATGTGAATGTGATCTCTAATCATATTATTGAATATAATTTTTATAATAAGCCTTTTCTCAAGAAAGCTTCAAGGAGGAGGGTATTTTTTTATGAAAATATTCCAATGTTGAAATTGGGGAAAGATGTAGGCAAGGAAGCTAAACACTATGTAGATTATGGGTTAATATGTAGATCTAATAATCTATGGCCTAGTATATTAGATATTAATGTATTTGTAACAAAAAATTGGTAGCCTTTTATGTTTGAAGCTATTGCTATTTATCCTTATGCTTAATTTTTTTATCATTTCTTATAAAGTAAAGCTTGGAAAAGAGTACATTATTGTTGAGGGTTTGTGGATTTTTGGGAAAGTTTGTCTTTGTGTAAAGTCATGCTTTCCTAATTTTAATGCTCTAGTAAAAAAAAAATTACTAGTGTGGTTAAGGTTGACTAATCTTCATTTGCATTTTTGTTACTTTTCTATCTGTAGAGCATTGGTAACTCCCTACATAAGTTTATTTTAATTTCTTCTTAACCATATTTATAGTCTCACCCTACCTTTACTTGTATTCTTGTAGAGCTAAATTTATCAAAGGGAATTCCAATGGAAATATGTCTTAAAGTGGATAGTAATCTTTGGAAGTAGCAACTAGATAATGAAAGGTTGGCTTTTAGATGCTAATTTTTTTGTGGACTTGGACATTTGTTGGAATCATGTTTGAAAAAAAATATTTTGGTTTAACCTTTTGGTGGTATAATGTGGTGTGCACTAAAGCTTGTTCAACATTATGCAAAATAGTAAAATCTCCAAATTTTCTTATAGTTATACATTATAGCATCTTATCTTTGTTCCCCATTATTCACCAAGTTTTTCCTTAGGTCCTCAAGTAATAGTCTGCACACAAACCAACATGATTCTTTTTTTTTTGGACTGAGTTGGAGCTCATATCCCAACATAGGGTTGAAAACATCCCACCCCCAAGCTAGGGGAAAATTCAAGGTGACAGAGGTATGTTTACAAAACACATTCACTACAATAGTTTGAAAATAAATAGCACTAAATTCACAACAACATATATCACAATTATACAAACATTTTCCCATAGGGGGCACTACACAAGAGGTCCTGCAAGAACCTCACTAAGGGGGAGTGATAACATCAACTTGAGGGAATAATAAAATACAACATATAATCAACATCATTCATCCCTCTAAACACATTTCTCTTAAATGAAATCCTCCTTAATTCAAACTCATATCAACCCCAACTACCTTTATAGAAACCATAAAAAAATCACATAGAACAACCATCAAATAAATCACTTACATCAACCTTCAAATAAATTATTAGGGTACTCTAACCCATTTAACTTCCCCAGTAGGGATCTACAACCCAACCTACACCAAAACAAGGAATTCTCTCATCCAATCAAGAGAGTAGACTCCTACTATCCCCACAACCCACATTTCAAAATAACAATGAAAACAAAGAGATTAACACAAAAAATTAAAACTCACTCACCTTTAAAATGCATCTAGCACAAGTAATACAATCCAAAGCTCATTTTCCAAGTACAAATTAAACACAAAGAATCACAACCTATAACACTATTGCAAAATGTTTCCTCTGTAAAACTTAACAGGGGAAATGATGACTACCTTTGCAAACCCCATACTTGTAGTTGGATAAATTATTCATATGCACATATAACTCCTCCTCCTCTACCTGTTACCCTCTCTAACAACCTTTCTTCTCTCAATTCATCTTCTCATATTTTTCATCTCTCTCTTTCTTCTTTCACCAAAAATTAGACCCAAGAGAAAAGAAAGAATACCCTCAAAACTAACATACAACTCCAAGATTTTTTTTTTGGGTCGTGTCATGTCCATGTTATGGGCATGAAATAATGCTCAAAATTTTTTCATCAACTTATTGAAATGCATGTGGAAGAGGCCCCTTCAACCAAAGGTATGGACTCAGGGAAGCTTCCAATGGGTGTTTCCTATTCCAAAAATAAATCCTATATTTTCTAGTGAATTCCTCTTCTCCCCACATGTTTTATTTTCAAGGTATGGAGCTTCTAAATCTATTGGTTGAATATATAGTAAGTTTAGCATAAGTTGAAAATATAGGGTTTTCTCACAAGCTTTATTCAAAGGAGTTTTATGCTCTCCAAGTGCCTTCCTTTAAGGCTTGCTTTCATAATTTTAAAATAGAATTATCCCTCTATTAAGGGGGTGGACAATAACTCCAAGAAGAAAGCTCTTTCATCTCTTCTTAGACGATCCATATATCTCATAAGAAAAATATGGAAATAATGTTTAGATAACTTTCTTGACTTTATTTTGTAGTAGATTTATCTAAGGAATAAATAATCAAATAAAAATAGATAATTAATTAGATTATTCTAGTTAATTCAATATATTTAAATAAGTAAATGTTGTTAAATAAAATAATACAACAAATGACTTACTAGAAAGAAATTTATATTTTTTCTTTCTCAAAAAGTAAATAAAAATAGTAGACGTATTAAATTTTCATCTCTTTGGTTTTCATGGAATTGTTAAATTTATTTTTTAAAAGTACTATATATAAAAAAGAATCCTTCCAATGCAATCTTTTAGAAACATACAAACAATATTTCGATATTTTAATTAATTGTTTCTTGAATGTAGGGATCAAAAGATTCAATGGATTAGTTAATAAAAGATAATTATTATTGACTTGTCTTAACATAGCTAAATCCATTGTGAAGGACTCAATGCCTCCCTGGAGCTTACCTCTATTTTTTTAGAGGGTTCCCATGAAAGACATTGTAAGACAAATCTCAAGTGGGGAAATCTAGTCTTCTTTCTATTATTGATTTTATATTTCTTCTAGAGAATCAATGAAAAGGAAAAGAATAAATAGCTTCTAATATAGTTGCAAGAATAAAGCACATACAATTTAAACTTCTTAGTTTATGAATTTCTAATTTAATGAATTTAATATATATTCAAGGAAGACAATATCTTACACATAATTCTAAAGGAACCAAAGCAATTCTAAAGTATTGAAAGTAAATATAACACAAGAAACTAAAATAATTTTTGTAACTAAAACTTGCTTTAGATGTAAGAAAAGGGTATGTGCAAGGATATAGGAGACCAAAAAGTGGTCACACTAAATTTTTTTCCCTATTGAACATAACACAAGCATGTTATAACATGCTCATATTTTGTTTTTCTTTAAAGAAAAAAAGCAAGAGGCCAAGCTCATTTGAGCTCAGCCTCTCAACAACATTTTTTGTTCTGCAACATTTTAGAGCACCCTTACATTGTCTAATTAGTCATTCTTCACCAATTTACCTATTGAATCACAAAAAAATGCCACCATGACATTTACAAGGTCGAAGAGGTAAGTATTTTTAAATTTTTAATGTAAAAATTCAATTAAATAGATAGAATTTTTTGAGTGTTTCTTCTTTAATTTTCAATAATTGATAATGTCCCACCAGTTGATGAAAACCCACATTCACCGATTGATGAAAAACCTCTTGAAGAACAACCATAAAAAACCCCTCCCAAATTGCCTCGACATCCTCTTGGACATAAGAAAATGTCTTAGGGAATATAGAAAATAATAAAAAAGAACTTGAGGGAATAATTGGGAGGTTGAGAAATCCATTAGGAACAAACTCCCATAGTCCACTCTTGCCAATTCACTAGAATTATTATCTCTCATATAGTATTAGTGAGTGGTAAAATCAACACTTGGTCAAACAAGAGAGAGGAACAAAGATAATATTATGTAGAAAAAAAATCCTATGAGAAAACTAAATAAGATAAATATTGAAATTTGACTTGTGTGCATTGATCACCAACGGAAGAAATAATGAACCCATACATGATGCTTGCAGGAGTTTCCCTATCCATTGGTGTCACCACCAAGGGATAAGGAATAATTTTTGGGATAGGTGGCAGATGATTTTTGATCATCCTCCATGCAATAAAAATAAGGTCCCACAATACTTTTTGAGGAAACTCTATTATGATTTTTTCCTCAACGAGATCTCAAATTACTTCAACATGGAGGATTTTGGAGGTAGAGGCGACTTGGTTCAACATAAGACAAAGTTGGGCCACAACATTCCAAAAACCAAGCATCGAGACCCCTTTCTAAACCAAAATTTGAGCATGTCATTATCCCTTTCATTGAGAAGGAGAGTGTTGAGGTCAAGACCCTACAATTCATTAGCTTGCTCACTTAGACCCTTTTACAATGTATGCTAGGCATCTAGGTGATGTGGGTGAGTCTTCTAGGTCTTGACCTTTACCTAAATTATTTAAAAAATATGGGTCTCTTTGTGATTATAGGTATGTGGATGGCCCTGATGCATGTGGGCAGTAACAAGACACATCTATATTTGATTATATTTTCATGACAGATGAGTTGTTGGATCAAATATTTGGCATTAATAGATAGGTAAATTTGAACAAGGTCGAATTCAATGTATCATATTTAATTTTTAAATGTAAGATTAACTAAATTAATAGATTGGTTGTATTAAAATTTTAGGGTCAAAGTGTTCAACCTGCATCTCACAACCCTTCACCTCCCACGTACATGTCGGTGTTGAGTCCACATGTATTTAATTAGTAAAGAAATAACATATATAGTACATGTAAATAGTTTAAACTTATATAAATGGTAATATTAAAATTCACATTGGATATTGAACATGTTAATGTTGGGCCTTTGACAACAACATCTATCAGTTGGAGTTACCATACATCTTACATTGAGGCAAACTTGAATATTTTAATCATTACATGTTTGTAAAATAATGTTAGGTAGATCTTAGCAATTTAATAATGTTCTTTCATTTTTAGATGATCAAAATAGTTGATACTGCTCCTAGTATTCATACCACAATGGAGCATGGTGTTATTGTATAGTAGTATCATCTTCAATGCCTTTGAAAAAGGTATGAGCCAAATTAGTAAAATTTATATTTTATTTTATGTGTTATGTCTATTAGTGAAAATTTTAATGATATTAATTTGTAGATTAATTTGTATCTTGGTGCTTGCCACAAGGCTTCACAACTCCAACTCATAAACATGCTCTTGTTATGTATGAACAAAGACAAAAATTGGTTCAAAGTGATTATGAATATGTAGTTAAAGGAAATTTGAAGCCACCCAAGACAATTTCTACATAACCCAAATAGATGAATCTATGCAAATAAGTATTCAAAATCCACATGTAAAAGAATAGAAAACATACCATCAAGGATGACACAAGATATACCCTAAGAAAACCATCAAGAGGAAAAGCCTAGCCTCCAAACGTATCCATCACTCATGTATTATTCAACAATAAAATAACTCTTCTCCCAAGTCTACGGAGGTGGCTATTGGTAAAGTTGTTGTTGGTGGTGGTTCAGAGGTGGGGACAAAGGGTAATGTTGAGGGTTTGGTTGATAAACCGAGGAGGCTGTCGAAGAGAATTTCCAATTTAAAGAACAAGGCTTCTGAGCTTCCAAACAAGGACCCTAGCATGGCTGGTGAGGAAAAGGATGCTGGTGAAAAGATGGTGGCCATTGAGGATTCTCCCATGCAAGACCTTCCCAAGTAGGAACAAGACAAGGAAATTAGGGGTTTGGATGAGGAGAATGTAGAGAAGAGCAAAGCCAAATAGGAGCCTTTGAAGGTAAATCCCTTTTTTGAGGACTTTTCTTACCTTGAATACGATGCCACTTCCATGTTTGATTTACTTGATATGGATAGGATTGGGGCGACTAGCACCTTTAAATTGGCTAAGTGGACTCTTTAGGAGTTCAATAAAATCAATAAAATTAGAGGCTTAAAAGAGAATATGAAGAATGTTCCGAAAGGTTATCTGTTGGAAATTCTTATAGATATAATGGTGGACCTTGAGGGTTCTTATCATGAATTTAAGGCTCTCTATGAGGAAATATTGGTGGCTTTGAATGCCAAGGTTTTAGGCATAAATACAAACATCAAGAAGTTAATGCAGGCGTGCCATATCTTGGTCAAGAATAGTGCAGATTCCTTGGAAGTCCCATTCAAGAAAATTAGTGAGCTCAGGGAGGATCAAGTTTATTTCTTTGAGCTTATGGAGAAAGAGCATGTGGCCAAGGGCAAGGGAAAAAATCTACTAAGGATGATGACAAAGGTACTGTTGGCAGAGGGTTGGTTGATTGGAAGAAAAATTTTGATGCTAAGAAGAAAGAGCTACTGGACATGGTCGAGAGGCATAGGAACCAATAGATTGAGGTCACCAACACTCTGGGTGGCTTGAATTAGTGTGTGGTCTTTTCTTTCTTGCTTTCTATTTCCTGATGGGGGTTGGTTTCTTTTAGGTTGTTTTGCTGTTGTGTAGCTATTGGGTGCTGATGGCGGTCTTTTGTCTTACTTTTAGTTAAGCACCTGTCCATTTGTGTTTTTTGAATATTTTCCTTAGCAACATTTTGTATCCTTAGTTGTAAAGGGTTTTGGGTCCCTTCAAAACCTATTTTTCCCTTTAATCAAAACAATAAAATTATTACAACACATCTGTATAGTTCTCCATGAACACTTCTAAAACAAAATCTCTCAACATGCACTCCATGTGAACAAGAGTGTAACCACACATCCCATGCCATACTTCAAACCCTCAAAAATGAAAATTAGGAGATTCTTACACAAGCCAACCCAAAAAATGGCCAACCTTAAAAAACTACCCATGTTTTTTATTTTATAAACATAAGCTTGCACAAAACAACCAAGTGGTATTACATTAAACCATGTGACTATTACCATGAGCTTATAAGAACATTTCCTCTTACATTTACTTTTTGGTGCTAAGTTTTCCCAATATTAAATATTTACCCAATGTGTAAATCCACTTTAAATATTTATCACAATGTTACATACAACACATAAAGTTGCTGATCCACACCTTCATAGCCTTAATTCCCAAAATTGTTGATCCCCAGTCAATGACTCATTTTCGTCCCATCAGTCTTTGTAATACCTTTTATAAAATCCTCTCTAAAATTATGGTGAACCGCATCAAACCTCTCCTTGAAAAACTTATCAGCCCCACTCAAAAAGGGTTTGTGCCTAGTCATCATATCCTTGATGCTACCATAACCACTTATGCATTACTCCATTCCATGGATAGATGCAACTATGCTGATATGACCCTTAAATTGGATATTTCAAAAGCCTATGATAAGGTGATTTGGGACTTTATCCCTAAAGTCTTAGCTAAGTTTGGGTTTGACCAATTTGTGGTCAGACTCATAATGGAATGTGTTACAATGGTAAAGTACTTTGTTCTGGTTAATGGGACTCATTTTGGGTTCTTTTCTGCTGGGAGAGGTATCAGACAGGGTGACCCCCTTTCACCCTATTTGCTTATCATAATTGTGGGTGTCTTTAGCAAGAAGTTTTCTAATTTGTTGTTAGATGGGTCTATTAAGGGAATCAAGGCTACCTCTTCCTTAGACCCGACGGTGATCCAACAATTTGTGGATGATACTTTCCTATTTGGGAAAGCCTCAGTGATTGAAGCCAAGAAATGGAAAAATTGTCTTAGCAACTATGCTTCTTGTTCTGGGCGGTGTATTAACTATAATAAAAGTATGATTTACTTCTTCAACAACACTCCTAACCTACAGGCTCGGGTGACTACCATCGTAGGATGTATGAGTGGTTCTCTTCTTTTAGTTTATCTTGGTTTACCCCTTATTGTTAAGGAAGTCACTCCTGACTTTTGGAACTCAGTCCTTGAAAGGATCTAAAGAAAATTGGTTGGATGGAAAGGCTCCATCCTTATCCACGTTGGTAAAATACAACTCCTATCTGCTACTCTTCAAGGTATCCTTGTCTACTTCCTATCCATTTTCAAGATCCCCAGATATATAGCTAAGAAATTTGAGAAAATTCAAAGGATTTTCCTCTGGTCTGGGACTAAGGAAAGGAATAAATTTTCTCTAGTTAAATGGGACAAAGTCTGTCAACCTAAAAATTGTGGTGGGCTTGGGATTAGGATTGTATCCAATTCCAATAAGGCTTTGATGGCCAAAATGGGCTAGGACCATCTGAGGAATAGAAAGGATTTGTGTAAGATTATGAATGCTAAGTATCTTCAAAATAGACCTTTGATTGACTGTTTCTTAGATGTTCACCCTTCGGGTTCCTTGGTATGGAGGAGAATTTGTAGTTTTCAGGGTTTGCTTAGGACTAGGATGAAATGGAAGATTGGAAATGGTAATAAAATCAGATTCTGGGAGGACCCCTGGTTACTTGATACCCCTCTAGAAAACTCTAAATTTAGGAATCTTATGAGGCTAGCACAATAGTTCTTTGGTGTTCATATTAGTGATTACCTCCTTGGGCCACATGGAGCTAGAAAGTGGAATGATTTGGCCCTTTGCTGCCCTTTATCCCCTGAACTAAGCCTCCTTTCCAAGTCGCTACAGGAGTTGTTCTCCCTTACTAGAATTCCTTCAACCAACATGGGGGATGAATTCTTCTAGACTCATGATAAGCAAGGAGATCTTTCAGTTAAATCGACTTACAATCTACTACCGAACAAGGGTTTTGTCCTTGACCTTTGGAAGAGGGTTTGGAATTGACACATGATCCTGAAAGTTAACTTCTTTTGGTGGTTTTCCTACCATAACATGATTCTTATTCAGGACAATTTGAGGAAAAGGGGATTCTAGATCCCCAACAGATGTTTTTTATGCAAGTCCAATGAAGAATTGGTGCACCACTTGTTGTTACACTGCCTGTTTTCTATTGGTGTGTGGGAGCTGTCTATAGAACGTTTGGGAATTCAATGGACTATGTGTAAGGATATTATATCCTTTATATTGATCTAGACTAGACCCTCCATCTACACCTTACCTTGTGAAATTTGGAAACAGGTCCCCCCCATTATCTGCCAGTGCTTATGGAAAGAGAGAAACAATAGGATTTTTAGGAACATTGAGATGAGACCGAAGGAGGTTTTTGGTATTGGTTCTTGGATCATTGCGAAAAACATTTTTCTCTTCAAAGGGAAAATCCAAAATAAAGGTCCAAATGAGAGAGAAATTATTATGGTCAAAGCTTGGCATCAAAACTTGGATGCAAAATCCTATGACAAATCTAGATCCTTGGCTAGAAGAGACACTATCTGGAAGCCTCTAGAAAGTGGTTGGTATAAACTTAATTTTGATGGGGAAGCCAAAGGCAACCCGAGTAGAGCTAGCATAGGAGGTGTTATTAGAGATTGCAAAGGAAATTTTGTGGCTGGTTACTCTAGAGGGATTGGTATCCAATCTTCTATGATTGCGGAAGCTAGATTGCTACTAAAGGGCATCTAGTTAGTTGTTTCTATGGGGATTGAGAACCTTCATATCGAAGGTGATTCTAAGTCTATTATTGATGCTGTTAACTTTGGCAGATTACTGGAGTGGAGTACTAAAGAAATTCTTTTAGACATAAGGCTCTTCGTATTTAAGTTAAATTTGAAGATTGCTACCCACATTTACGGGGAGGGCAATCAAGTGGCTGATGCCTTAGCTAACTTTGGCACACATTGGAAATTCTCTAAGTGCAAGCATAATTTGGGGAACCTACCACTAGGTATTCAAGGTCTAATCCTGAAGGAGAAAAGCCCTTACTTGATCCATGATAATATCTAATCATGCATTTTTATGGGTTTTATGGGGGTCCACATGCTTGTTTTATGGGCTATGTGGACGGGTGTAAATGCTGAGGTGTCCTACAAGTGGAAAAATTTGAATAATGGGGCAAAGTCCATTTTTAAAAAGGGTATCATGAAAAATTATGATGGGTACTTTGTGATTAAGGCCAAGCTAGGCCATACCTTACGTAATCTCCTTTTGGGGATTGTGCTAAGCTATCATATATTCATGAAGTTTTTTGATTTTAATATTGATGTGACTAATAATTATGAGATAAAGTTCCTAATTGGTTCTACCCTTTCCGCTATTTTGTCCCCTCTTCTAAAGTCCAGGATCTTAGGTGTTTCTAAATTTGGCCCCTCGACCAATTTGCCTTAGTTTATGTGTAATAACAATGTGGAAGGAAAACCTTCCATTCCCATCATGTCCTACTTACCTAGCCACAAGTGTTTGGAGTTTTACATTTATGAGTTCTCCAAGATTTCTTTTAAGGAATTATCTCCTCAAGCATGTGACCTGTACCTTGCTTTGATTACCCAAGGATGCATTGTTTGGCTTAAAATCCTAAGTGTGTGGATGACCTTTCACTTAACCATTTTCTCTAACCTTTTTCTCTCATAGGTTTTTTGGTTATTCCATGTGCAGAGAGGCATTATGGGTGGCAATAGGGTGCAAACGAATCCCAAAAACTATGGAAAATTTCACAAAGATCCATTGGTGTGGCACATATGTGTTGATGGTAGTTTGGATCCCTTGATGACCCTAATTTATCTGTGTATTTTTCTAACTCATGGAAAGAAAAAAGAGTGACTATGGGCGGTATTTCCTTTGAAGTGAATGAGGAAGTGATAGCGCAGGCAACAGGGTTGCTGAGTACTGGTAAGAAGTACCCCAAACATACAAAGGCCCAAGATAATGAAAGTTTGAATGCTTTCTTCATGGAGAATGAGAAGCCGGTTAATAACTAGTCAGGGTTTGAGAGAGAGGCTCTTTTGCAACCTTGGGACCAAGTTTTCCTTACCCTAATGAAGTATGTGACCCTGGAAGGTAGATACAAAAACTACTATTTCTACCACTTCCCTCTTCTAAATCATCTCCGACATAAAATTTTGTTAAGCTTTCCTTTTTCCCTTCTTAAGGATTTAGAGAGCTTTATTGAAAAATGTATTGAGGTTGTTGGCCTAAACCTTGATGATACTCCTCCCCTGTTGCTTCACCAAGGCCTCATTATGAGACTCTACCACTTCCATCTTGTGTTATGCTTGCCCAAACCCATTTCTATTGTCTGTGTTGAAGAAATTGAGCCTCCTACTGTGACCAATATATCCTTGGACGATTCCAAAGGCCCCATTAGGAAAACCCATCCAATTTATGTTGATACTCATAAGCCTAAACCTGCTACTAAGGAGCTTAAGGGGAATGTGGGAATTTCCTAGACTAGTGCTACGGCTAGTCTCTATGAGCTCAAGTCGACCCCTGCCAAGACTGTTAGCAAACCTACCCCAAAGAAGAAAGGTAAGGATGATGCGAAGGGTTTGATGGAGCCTCCGAATAGGGATAATAGAGGTAAAAATGTTGTGGGTAGGGATTCTAAGGGGGACATGGTAGTCACGACTATGGTGGTGATTGGTGGTAATACCATCATTAGTAGGTTTGGTTGGCTGGCTAAGAATAACAAGAAAATGTAGTTTAATAACTTGGATTCAAAAGAGGAGTGGTCTGACAAAGAATATTGCAGGGATGAGGAGTCTGGGGATGAGGAGGAGGAGTATGTTCGAGGCCCACACACCATTCCTGATATTAGCATAGTGTAGAAGGAGAACTCAACTTCCCAGTCCTCAAACCTAATGGATGTGGAGCATGCTGATATTGTGAAGACTGAGGATTATGGGAGCAGCTCCATGTGCTATAGGGAAGAATGGAAAAGATGGACAAGAAATTCTATGGCTTGACCCCTTTCACTATCAAGCTAGTCCATTGTGTTACAAACACCCTTTCTGCTATTATGAAGGATGAAATGGACAAGAAGAATGATGAAGAAGGCCAGAAATGGGTTGGGGATGATGTTGCTAATCTCCTATCTAAGAACTGGGAAAATACCAGTTAGTTTGTTGTTGGTCTGTTGTATGTCTGTTTGTTGTTGGTTCACCGTGTATGTTTTTTGGCTTGGTTTTTAATGTTTTTTGGACTTTATGTTTTTTGTCCCTAGTGGATCTCTATGTTAAGGGTACAACACCATGTAAATGTTGCTTACCGTATTAAAAAGACAAAGTTTCCCCAAGAATGCTAACCCCATGTGATGCACACATCCCTAAATCCCATAGGTGCACTACAACTAATATTAAATATTATAACATTATGCAAGGTGGACAATGAAACCTTTTTCAAACATTCTCCCAATTTTTGTATTCATTATATAAGGGGTAAACAAGTAAACTCAAACATCAATAAGGGATAAATCCCTATAGCCACATATACCATCAAGGAATCAAAGTGTTCAATGTGCTCCATTAAGATACTTGCAACAAGAAACAAGGTGAACACCATCTCAATCATGAATTTTCTCATCCTCCATCATGCCAATGCACAAAGATAAGAAACCATCCAAAAATATGACATACTATCACATAGAAGCATAAGTCTTTCCTTCAACCAATATCCTAAAACACAAACACTCAATCCAAAGATAATAAGTATATATCAATAGCTATTAAGAAATAATCACCATAGATGAACTAGCACCCATTTTAAGTTCCTAACACATCCAACTATCGATACCTCAAAGGCATACACATAATATTAGGTAAAACCCATGCCATCAACATATCCAACCCATAACATGGAATCACAAACTCCATGCATCAAACCTACTAATGAAGAATATACACATCTAGGAACTCCCAATGCATGGGTAATGTTAAATTTAAAAATCATCAAAGAATCCAAATATTCACCAATATCATCATATAAAAGGTGTAATAAAAATAATGTAGTACCAAGGAACATCCACAACTATATGCAAAATTTTCAAACCAATATGCTACAGTACATCTTTCACCACTAATCTCCATAGCTCTCCCAAGTTCTTCACACTCAACAAAGGAAAGAGATAAAGGAACCTCCATGTTTTCACCAAAGAATAATGAATCACACATGACCAAAAACTTAGTGATCACCATAGTTCCATACACGATCTCATATCCAATGTAATGTGAATAGAAACATCCAGGAAGAAGAACAAGACTAAAGAGAGAACCTACAAATCAAAACTTGTAGCATGTCCTTCTACACACACCTCTAAATGCTCTAGTTGTGACAAGTATGATCTCCTTCAAAAAAACTCCAAAGAGAAAAATAATTATCCACATCTAACCATGAACAATATGTATGCATATCAAACCAAAGGAAGATCAAACCAAATACATTCCCAACCAAGTGAATAAGCCTAATAAAATCTCTAAAAATTAACATCAATGGATGAACGTGTTATCACCAAATAGTGCACCCTTATTGAGTTGCAAAACTCAGACTACTAATGAAACATGGGATGAATCCCTTGATTGTGGGCTCAAGATATGGGAGTTAGCCTTTGGAGTGAGCTAGTTCTCTTGGTGTTCACCTATCCTAACTTAAAACAACTGCTTTTGTGAAGGAAAGAGATAGGAATTGACATGAAAATGAAAAACTAAGATCTAAGGTGATACACCAAATGAATTTTGACCTTCACTTGTTTAAATGAACATAATATGATAAAAAATTTAATCTTTGACATGCACAACCCAAAGTTTCACATGTCTATTGTATAAGTATTTCATGACTAGGTTTGGTAACTAGGATAACATTTAGAAGGATTTGGAAATGTTCTCACAACTTAAACTTTACTCCTAGCTAGTTAAACACAAGCAATGACCTATAAAAGTACACATTTTCTACATAAAGGCAATAAAAATAAGACAAAAATCAAGGGGAAGAAACATCACCACAAGATCACATCAACCATTTTGAAGATTGCACAATGAAACAACTTTAAGAAGGTAAAAAAACTTGTTTTATTGATAAAAAAAATGCTTACAAACAATATACAGGTCTGAAAATAGTTTCAATGCTTACTCCTTTACTATAAAGAACCTTCATAGATTACAATACATAGCTCAAAGAATGAGCAAGGAACTAATTTTCTAAGTTACACTGCACCAAAAATGGGCAAACATAAGCTTTTAAAGCTTACAAGACAACTCCAAGAAGTGAAAAGAACTAACTAAAGATGAAAAAGGTCATATTATTTAGCCTACAAGCCTTTTCTAAGTCTTAGTTCCATATTACAATCAACATGTGACATGTGTCATAGCTTCTTTGAAAAGGTAAAACTCTCCTTTGGGCACCTAGTTGAGTGGTCCCCTTGTTTTGCTCCTTCAAATACTCCAAGATGGCATAGAAGATAGGTGAAATTACTTTTTTTGTCCCTTTTAAATGAACATGTTCCTATATCTACTCCTTGACCAACTAGATGCTTGCACATGCTATCTCTTGTTCAAATTGCCTTGCTATATACTTTGAAAGTGTTTCAAAGTGCTCCAACAAGCTTCTTGAAGCCCTCCAATTGCTGCCTACTCACCCAACAATTGTTTAACCTCTTCAATTTCCTTATAAATACTATCAAAACCTCCAAATAGCTACCTACATGATAATAGGGCATGATTTGAATGAGTTTGTAATGAATTAAAGCTCCTTAGGGTGTAGAATTAGGTTTCCCTTTTAAGATAAAATTGGTTTTGTTTCTTGATTTTCAAGTAATTTGATTCCATCACTGTCCTTTGGTTGGAAAGTGATAACTTATCCATTATTCTCCACCCTGTCACTTTATTCTCTTGGAATCTTTATCTCTTCACTATTACATATGACTTAGTCCTATTTGATATGCTTCTCAAGATCCATGCCATTGTCTCTACAATGATATGAATGTCATCCAAACGCTCATTCCTAGATGGTTTCTAGTTTTGGCCACCAAGAAGATGCACTTGATCCCCAACCTGAGGATTGTATCCTTCAAGTAGGCTTGAAAAGGGGTTGAAATAAAGCTATGAACATAAGCAACAATGGTGGCATCAGTTACATCATTCAAAATGGAATCTTCTCTTCCCACCATAACTGCCTTCTCTCCATAGTTATTCAACTCTAGGGTTTTGATTGTATTTGCTTCATGAAATTTTACCATACATAGGTCTTATAGCTCAAATTGTTCTCTAATTGCTCATAACATTGTTCACCTTTCATAGTCATACTTATCAGTCACTAGTGTCTATCCTTCTACCTT
Organism: Sequoia sempervirens; assembly: GCA_007258455.2. Taxonomy (NCBI): domain Eukaryota; kingdom Viridiplantae; phylum Streptophyta; class Pinopsida; order Cupressales; family Cupressaceae; genus Sequoia; species Sequoia sempervirens. Next base: position 327,646 of record VDFB02040522.1, on the reverse strand, counting down.
TTGACATCCCTTTCATGGTCTTAATCATTTGCTTTGTGAAACCTTTTTGTCGCTTTTGAATATGATGTCATGACTCTTGTAGCCATGCTTAAAGCTTTTACTCCACACATATCCACTTCACACAATCACAATGATACTCTCATCTCCATGTTACATAGTATGGGAAAATAAAACAACAGGTGTTTCTTTTGTGTGCAATGTGCCATGCATCCATTAGAGCACATATCTCTATTTCATTCATGTCAGATTCATATCTTTTCAGTCCAACCTTTGACTTGTCAAAGGTAATTGTAAAATAATTGCACTACCATAACCTAATCATGACTATGCATTGAGTTTTACACCTTTTCATTAGTTGTCCTCATATTCATATGACTGTACCCACCACTGTACATAAGTATTGTTGTTTCCAAGAACCTCATAGTGACTATCACTTTAATCCTAAACTTAGACTTGCTAATGCTTCTTTATTATGTCATCTTCATCATTTTGACAGTCACCATTTTGCAATTTTAGAAACTATCCTCATTCTTTTGTGCAAGGTCTTGAACTCATGGATAATATTATCCTCTAAAACTTTATCACTTTCCATTATCTCTTCCTGTAGACCTTTCATCACAGGAAATTGCTTATTGGCACTTAACATTCCACAAATAGTATCCCATACTTGTCTTTGCTTGCTCTATGAATAGATTGTCACATTATGAATCATGGGTCTTTGTGCATATGGATTGTCATCCTTAGGACTATTCTTTGACTTAACACTATCATCTTAAAGATATCATTAACTCCATCTTCTGTGATAATCACTCATTCTATTGTCACAAAGACTCTCACCGCACCTCTTAAAGATCATATACTCTTCCTTACTGTCAAGATCATTACACCACTATACATTGAAAAAAGCACATACTTTTGGCTGTCCTTTGGAAACATAATCTTCATGCTACTGCCTACTCTCTCTTGACACTATGATACCTTTCCTTTGCTTATCCTTTCATAATCATACCCCATGCAGTCAACAAGACCACTATATTGTTCTTTTCATGTTTGGAGTGATTATATTAATTTCTTTGTATGATTAACATGCTTTAAGATTTGTTTGAATCCTCCTAAACCCTAACTCCACTCATTATTCATACATAAAAATTTGTTGATAAGCCCATCAGTATTAAAATGCTTTCAAACATAAGCTATTATGCATCAATGTGATTTACTAATGCTTTCACTAATACTTGATATATTTAAAACCCTTGCAGGACAAACATCAATGTTTTGGAGTCATATTAGGAAACTCCTCTGTACTATATCTTCATTAAGTTTCAAATGTATAAACTATGCAATCAGAGAAACATCTTTTGTCTTATTGTGTGGTAGTGGTGACCCCTATGCATATGTGATATACAATGTTAAAATCTTGTATAGGAGTGAATTTGAATCTCTTATGAAAATTCCCCTTTTTTCCTTCTCCACTTAAGAAAACCAAGTTCAAAGGCTTAATTCCACCTAAGCCCGCTACTTTTGTCATACTTGGTGCTTGTTTTGAGCATTAGTGGAGATGTTTCTGTCAGGGACACCCATGTGGTGTGCTTACATCCCTAGCAGATTCTTACAGCTGAAACTATAGAGGCATTACACTTCTCATTGGGGGTCAAGTTGTAAAGCCCACTTCAGCCAACTGTCCTGAATATGGCCATTTTTCTCCATCTCCTCTTCATATTCACTCCTTCAATAAGCATTTCATCTTCTTCACATCCTCTAAGCATTCAGTTGATCTTCTGCCATCACTTCACAAGCTTCAACACACTCTTTTGCATCCACTTCAAGCATTCTATCAACACCTTTGTACCTCATTACAACAAATACACCACTCCATCACTTTGGTAGAGCAAGTTGGAGACAAACACCATTGCAGTAGAGGCTCGAGTACTCTCATTTTCTCCCCCAAGTAGCCTTTAGTGCTCTTGGTGGAGGTGGTAAGCTTCCCTTTCCTCTCCTTTATCACTTGGTTGAGTAATCACCTTTACTATTTTGTAGTGCTTTAGTGCTCTTTACTACTTTGTGGAAACACCTAAATGGGGGTCTGATTGAGGCAGGCCCCTATACAACCACCCAAAATTTTCCTCTTTATGTGTGTAGGTGTACATGCTTTGTGGAGCTAGCTGGCGAAAAGGCTCTTCTACGAAATCATCTTCATCACCCTAGCTTTGGTATATTTTCTTTATCACATTTATTTGTACTTCTCATATTTCATTGTGTTGTTTTTCTCTTTCAAAAGTCGCTAGCTAGGCCACTAGCTTATTTTCTGTTAGTTCATGTTGTACTTTTGGTCCTCTGGTCATACAGACACCAGCACACCTGAGAGATGCCAACGTGCCTCATTGTTGTCCTGGAACTGCGCTCTCATCCTCAGACAAAGAGCTATCCGAGATACAGTGTTGAGCTCGAAAACCAGCTTGCTTAGCCTCATTTCGAATCTCAGGATTGTAGAGTGGTTGTAGGAATTTATATTCCTCATAATTCTCATCCTCATATTCTAGCACCCCATTTAGCTGAGGTATGTTAAGGCAGCCTTCTGCATCTTGGCCCTCCGTGACCTGGGGCCTTGCGCATGGAGGTCCCCCTCTCTTACATATTTGGTGAACCTAATGTGAACCAATGTCTATTCATTCATTGGTGTTGAGACCTCTCTCATGTACCTCGTGACTGTTGTGTTCCTGAGTGTTGTGAAGGTTTATGAGCATCACAACCTAGTCCACAACTTTCGGGTACATATCGTTAGGAGAAGTATACAACACCTCCCAATGAAAAGGACAAAGGTATTTATTGGGTTACGTATAGGCCTTTTCTCTAGTCCTACCATTAGTGTGGTTGTGTAGGAGAAGTTATTGAGGAATGAGATGGGATTCATTGATGAAACCAATCATGTTCCCACTCCCCCTGCGTCTCCTACACTGTCATTGGTAGATGAGTATGAGGCCATTCAAATTTCTATAGAATATGTCTCTGCCCTCGCTAAAGGGCTAGGTGACTTAGAAAACCACTTGGAAAGAAATACGAAGATGGCTAGAGCCACTTGGGTTGTCAGCGAGTTAAAACATATGATGGACAAAGATCGAACAAGGATAGAGCTTCTGACTAGCCTCCTCGGTCTTGTTGAAGAATGTTCTCCTTTGAACAATCCTAGATTTGTACAAGGAGCTAGTTTCAAAAAGCATGAGTGACAGTTAGGAGTATCAATACCTCCCACGTCCATTTACATGGCTGACATGGTCCCCTCTAGCAATATCCCTTTTGTCTCTGAACAACCCAAAACTATGAAAGTAAATAGGGTCCCTTTGGGCTTTAGCTTCACCCTCCTGTCACCTCTAGTGGTGTAGGCTTTGGTAGGATGAGTGGTGGGGGATTTGGTAGTGGTGGTGGATTCAAAAGTAGAGGTGGTGCTGGTGGAGGTGGTTCTAGTGGAGGTCATGGTGGTGGTTCCAGTGAAGGCCCTATCGGTGATGGTGGCTCTGGTAGTGGTTCTAGTAGAGGTCACACTAGTGGTGGTTTTGGAGGTGGTTTTGGTAGTAGTTCTAGAGGAGGTTCCTCTGGCCCTTTATCTTCTAATGATCCCATTCTGAACACTCTTCTTCAGAATATGGGTAAGATGTAGAGCTAGTTAGTGAGTCTTTCCCAAGCCTCTGCTTAGCCTATCTTCCGGCCCTTCTTCTGACACAATCCATTTTCATTTGTGATCTTAAACACTCCCTCCTACCAAGGAATGGAGATCCCTAAGTTTGAAAAGTATGGTGGTAAAGGTGATCCATAGACACATGTGTCCACCTTTAACGCCTTGTGCATGAACTTCTTCCATCATGACACATTGATGGCCAAACTATTTCCTCGATCTCTTAAGGAAACAATGATTGAGTGGTACTGTTCCTTGCTTAAAAATTCCATTTTCTCATTTGACCAAATTGTAAATCAATTCCTTAGAAAATTTCAAGCAAACATTGGGCCGAAGATGACCTTTTCGGATCTCATCCGATGTAAACAGGGAGATAACAAAAAAATCACTGATTTTTTAGCGCACTATCAAGCACTTCTTTCACAAATCTTGTATCAGCTACCTGATTCTATTGTGCAGAAGGTGTTCATATGAAACTTACAAATGCCTTGGCAAGAGAAGTTCACCCTTATGAAATACCCTTCTTTCACGCACTAGTGTGCAACCTTACAAGAGTACCAGCAGATGGTTTTTTAGTTTGGAGGATCCTCGTGCTCTCATTCTGAGGGAAAGTCCATCATATCAATCTTTGGAAAAGGTAAGGCCATTACAAATGTAGTTTCCACTACTAATAAAAATGGCCTTAGGCATAACCAAAAATTCACAAAGTTATCCAAATCTTATTCTTCTAGCTTGCAAAAGTTGTTGAAGGATAAGATCGTAACCTTACCGAATCTAAAGCCTATTAAGGAGACTTACCCTAATTGGTATAATGAAAACAGTTATTGTCAGTACCATTAGGTTAATGGGCATGATACCAAACACTGTATGTGGCTGTGTCATGAGATATAAGACCGCATTGAGGATGGTACCATTTGCCTCGATAGGAGTAAACATAATGCTAACAAATCAGTGGCGAAAGCTAATAGTGAATTGTAGATATACACAGACCTATTTTTGTCACTCTACTAACATGATTGTAGATCCCACTGATTTTGCTACTCAACTCGGGGCCTTTATTAATATGGTCATGGTGACTTCCACTACTCCACTTGCACCTAATTTGTTGAACATTACATTCAAATCACAAGATTTTACCTTAAACAATAAACCCTCACCTCTCTACATTCTTGCTCGCATCAATGATAATATTGTGATAGGGGTCTTGGTAGACCCCATGAGCCATGTGAATGTTATCACAGAAGAAACATTAGTACTAAATTCATTACAAAAGGAAGAATATGAAGAAAAAAAATCTACCATTCGTACACACGATGGTATGTGCCTTAAACCTTATGGCTTGATAACTTTGTCCATCCTAGTTGGACCTAGGGCTATTGACATGGTTTTTGATGTTATCCTAGATTCGGATGTGTTCAGGCTGAAGCTAGGCATACCTTGGTTAGCTTCCATGAATGGAATCGTCTCCATTATCCATAAGTGTTTAAAATTCTCCCATGAAGGTGTCGTGCATGTAGTGCATGACAATGGATATCAACCCTTGGTGTCCCATGGTGGATATTCATTGGATCACTCTTCGTCCTCCCCAGTTGGTCCACTTCCTCCAAGAATGAACCTACTTTACAAGAATTATGTAAAGTATAAAACTAGGGGCTAGGGATAATTGAAGCTGACCCTTCTCGTAATAAAACAATCGGTTGTCTCCTCTTCCCAAGAGGAAAAGTAGAAGCCTATACCGGCTGCTCCCTCTTCCCAGAAAGGAAAGGAGAAGTCCACGCTGGCTCCCTCTCCCTCCCATAAAGGTAAGGAGAAGGTTTCCTTCTCCTGGACTACCTCGTCCTCTCCCCTTTCTTGGGAAGAGTATTGGATGAGTCAGCCCGACGACTATCCATTGAGTCTTATGATTCCTCCTTGGCATAGGCCCAAGCTTAGGATCACAGATCTCCCTAATGAATATCCCGAACCATGGTACTACTTATACAACATAAAGAAACGTTCTTGAAGGGAATTCAATCCACAACCTCCTACCACTCTTTCTCCTAAGGCAGTGAATGGGAAGAGGCCCACTATCGAGGATCTTGAGTTGACTCCCCCTGCTACTCCTCAACCTGTTCATCTTGCTCCCATTCAAGAATTCATTCCTTCGCCAAAAATGGCTGTAGTGGATGTTCCCATGGTTGAATAGGAACCTTATGTTCCATCACAGCCTCTGGCCTCTAGCTCAAAGAGTCATAGAAACTACCTTGTGTGCAAGCACAAGCATCGACAAAAGGATCTCTTGGCTGAATAGGCCACCTTGCAAAGGAAGGAGGAAGAAGCAACCACCCCTACTTTAGGGCCTCATACAGTGTCACCCTCTTCCCTTTCTTTTGCTTCTCTTTAGCCTAGTCTTGCACTGATTTTGGTTTCCACTACGAGTATGAATGCACCTAACCCCAAGGGGGTATAGGTGTTCATTGCTCCTTTGGTGGAGCTGCCTTTGTTAATGTCCATTAGGGATATCCAACCTTTCCTAAAGCCCATGGATATGATTAATACTTTGGTTGTATCTACTGCAGTTCTTTCATCCTCTTCCTTAGCACCTCTAGCCTCGTCTATAGGGAGTTCATCTCCTCTGATGAAGCAAAAGGTAGAGTGGTCCTTCTAGCAGTGAAGGACGTAAGAGGAGCCCACCTTCTTCGCAAGGTGGCCTTGTGTTGACTTGTTCTATCTTGGTGATGAAACCAATCACAACTTCTCTTGAGTTTGTCTTTGCTCCCGAATCATTTAGCAAGCCTAGTGGTGAATCTCAAGTTTATCTAGCCCCGTCTATGAAAGTTAAACACAACCTTCCTATGGGGTGCATGTTTAACTCTATGGATGAAGTCTTGGCCTTGTTAGCGATCTTTGTGAAGTCATTGACCCTAGCTCCACAAGAGCTCGATGGAGAGGACCTCGAGGGACCTTCTTCCTTAGCCCTTGTTGTAGGAGGGCTGGATGCTCCTCCTCTTAACAACACACCACTATAGGCTCATCCTCCTTCCCCCTATGATGACCTAGAGTGGGAAGTAGATGACCTCTTGGTCGATCAGTGTTAGGAGGAGACCTCTTCTTGATCTTTTGTGTGTGCATGTGTTTTGTGATGTGTTCCCTCGTGATCATGCTATGTGTTCTTGGATGACCCTTGTCACCCTTGTTGGTGTTTGGATAATGGTGTGGTTTTTGTGTCATAAACCTTCTTCTACTTGTATCATCATTCTTCCATGTTTGTGCTTGATTTTTGATAAATTGGGGATGATGCAAAGTGTTGGGGGCATCTAGGCTTCCCTTCCATGTTGACCCAATTTTTTATTTTCACTTTGTTTTCTGTGCATTCTTCCTAATCTGGTTAGGGATTGATGATCTTTCACCTTGCATTACGGTTACCTATTATTCATATGAGTTTGGATAGATTTGACCTCGCTAAACCAGATCCCCCTGTGTCCTTTGTTTATGTCTTCTCTCTTTTGCTTTCTCTTTATCTTCTTTGCTTGAGTTGTCCCTCTCATGTGTGACAACACCTTTCTTCAACATTTCAATTTCTAGAAAATGCATTTGTTGCCAACAAATCTTTTCTCAAAAATCTTTGCAAACCTTTCTTCAGAATCACATTCTCAACTTGGAACCCTAACGAAACATGTTTCCTTCATCACAGATTTGTAAAGAAAGGACTTGGAAACTCTCCTCTGAAGTGGGAACATTTTTGACCTTCCCCTCGCATGGGAGCATATTCTTCCTTTTGAATTCCTTGATGAAGTGAACATCTTTCAAAAGGATCCCTTGATGATGGATTGATCTGAGAAAGGGAACATCTATTTTCAAATTGTGCATCCCTTGAGTGGATCCCCTTCTTCACAGCGGGTTCCCAAGGGAACCCCTTCTAAAGATCTTGTCTTGAGTGAAATCATTCACGTCTAGCTTGGGTACAACCTGACTAGACCTTGCTTTTCAAATAATGCTTCCCTTGAGTGGAAACCTCTTCTTTTGAAGGGTTCCCAAGGGATCCCTTTGAAAGTCTTCCAAATTATCAATGACCTATGCAACTGTCCACCTACTTGCCTACTTGGCCACTTCCTGACTCTACGGAGTCCACTTTCTTAGGTTTCCTCTATGCAAGAGATATTAGGGGATACCTCCCTATAGGCCTGAGACCCTGTAGGGAACTTCCTTTGGGTTTCCTCCATGCTAGAGTTTATGGGGGATGCCTTCCTTGCAGGTTTGCAGGATTGTAAGGCGCTTGCTTCACAGGGTATCCTCCATGCTAGAGTTTTTGGGGGACACCTTCCTTGCAGGTCCGTGGGCTTGTAAGGTGATTTATTCATTCAACTTCATAGCTCTGAGCAGCTATGAAGTCTTGCACTTGTCCTACACCTTCAGTCTTTCCAGATCGTGGTCTACTTCCTCGACGGTTTAGGTATACATTTCTAACCTTACTCCTTCCTTGATCTACTTTACTGGGAACTCATCAATACCCGTGCTCGCTAAAGTTTGGGAAAAATGTATAGGAGTGAATTTGCACCCCTTATGAAAATTACCCTTTTTTCCTTCTCCACTTTAGAAAACCAATTTTGAAGGCTTAATTCCACCTAAGCTTGCTACTTTTGTCACACTTGCCACCTATTTTGAGCATCAGTGGAGGTGTTTTAGTCGAGGATGCCCACACAATGCATAGATGCCCGTGTGATGTGCTTACGTCCTTGGCACATTCTTGTGGTTGAACCTATAGAGGTGTTACACTTCTCATTGGGGGTAAAGTTGTAATGCCCCCTTCGGCCAACTGACCCGAATATGGCCATTTTTCTCCATCTCCTCTTGATATTCACTCCTTCAACAAGCATTTCATCTTCTTCACATCCTCTAAGAATTCAAGTGATCTTCTACCATCACTTCACAAGATTCAACACACTCTTTTGAATCCACTTCAACCATTCTAGTAGCACCTTTTCACCTCATTACAACAAATACACCACTCCATCACTTCGGTAGAGCAAGTTGGAGACAAACACCATTGCAACAGAGGCTTGAGTACTCTCATTTTCTCCCCCAAGTAGGCTTGAGTGCTCTTGGTGGAGGTGGTAAGCTTCCCTTTCCTCTCTTCTATCACTTGGTTGAGTAAGCACCTTTACTGTTTTGTAGTGCTTTAGTGCTCTTTACTACTTTTTTTTCTTTATCTCACTTTCTTGGCTGTCCGTGGAGGTGGAAACACCTAAACGAGGGTCTGATTGAGGCAAGCCCCTATACAACCACCCAAAATTTTCCTCTTTTTGTGTGTAGTTGTACGTTATTTGTGGAGCTAGCTGACGAATAGGATTTTCTATGAAATCATCTTTGTCACCCTAGCTTTGGTATAGTTTCTTTATCACATTCATTTGTACTTCTCATATTTCATTGTGTTGTTTTTCTCTTCTAGAAGTCACTAACTAGGATGCTAGCTTGTTTTCTATTAGTTCACATTGTATTTTTGGTCCTCTAGTTGTACAGACACCAACATACCTGAGAGATGCCAGTGCGTCGCACTGTCGTCCTAGAACTACGCTCTCGTCCTTGGATAGAGAGCTATCTGAGATACAATGTTGACCTCAAAAACTAGCTCGCCTAGCCTCATTTCAAATCTCAGGATTGCAGAGTGGTTGCAGGACTTTTTAGTCCTCATCATTCTCATCCTCATATCCTAACACGCTGTTTAGCTGAGGTAAGTTAGGGTAGCCTTTTGCATCTTGGCCCTCTATGACCTAGGGCCTTGCACGTGGAGGTCCCCCTCTTTTACACATCTTACAATACAATATCTTCTTGTATTAATATTTTTCTCCCTAAATTTATTTTTTTGCTGCCTTCAAACTCCATTGCACTATTTAAACTCCATAGCCAAACATTTTCACTATCGAGGCTTTCTCACTATGACTACTAGTGCCAACAAGGAAAAATGTAGTTCATAGTCCATAACCTCACTGTTCCTCATTCATAGTCCATGCAACTTATTCACTATACCCTCTTCCTTGCTCATGCCCAAACTACCTCCTAGGTCTGTTATGATTTTGTTCATAGACTTCACATAAGTTTAAGCACCAAATCATCATATGGAATATAAGGAACCATTGTCTAGAACACCTTATTATTCCTTTGATTGATGATTGTGCATAATGTTGAAACTACTGTACATGACATGCCTTCGCTAAAACCTATGCTAAAACCAAAGCTCAATTATCTGACACAATGCAAATCCCATAAGCTCCATTTGTGCATTTTCTTGCCTTGGTTATCATTGGTGGAGGCTTTTAGGAAGTTATAACTAGAGAGTTCATAATCATTAATATAATCATTTCAGAACATAATGAATGGGGAATAATGTGTGGAATTTGTAGGACTGAGTGGAATATGATTATGGTATTTCCTTTCATAGGAGAGGTTGGGTACAAAATATAATGGATAAAAGAAAACAAAAATGCTCCTCCTATGTAAGGATTATCCCAGTCTAGGCCTACATTCTCATTATAATTCTCATCATTATTTACCTTGTAGGAATATGTCATGTTTGTTTTAGGACAACAAAAGACCTTTAATACTCTCAAGACTTTTGTCCATTACAAATATTTTCAATGTAGAATCTTGGCACTATCAAATTTTAGGATTTACAATCTTTAGGAGATCACTTAATCTCTAGTCATGCAAATTATGTGGCAAGGTTTTGGCTTTCACTACTTCTAGAAACCCTACACCTTTACTAAAATTTTTATGACACATACTGTGTGTGAGAAAATTGGATCAAATTTAAATAAAATTCAAACACATGTTAATAAAACATTAAATCGAAAAAGCTGAAAAGGAAACAGAATATGCAAAACCGTAACAGCAGCTTCTCGAAACCGTCTTATCCTCCTCTAACTTCAGCATTTTGTTGCTTCGAATGGCTCTCAAATCAGCAGGTAGAGCTCAACAAAATGGCAGCATGAAGAACGAGATAAAATCTAAAAATGCATAATACACTAAGAATACCAGATTTTTGAAGGTTGATAATGGAGGAATGTTGGTTGCTCAATTCTGCAGCATAACAACGCAATGATGAATGATGGAGATGGATTGAAAGATTGAGGAATGATTTTGGCAGAATGCGGATGTCTGAAGAAGATCCGATCCAAATGGCTTGTGAAAGGTTAGATTTATAGAGTTTCGAAGGCAAAAGCTTAGTTGGCAAGGATCAACGGTTGAGATTCATTCTGGTAAGATGAACGGTATAGGATTTTCGAAAGTTGAGAGAGAGATAGAAGGTTTCCTCTTTTTCAATTTTTCTCATTCAGATCCGAAGGAAGGTTTTTGTTTTGAAGGATGAGTTAGAATGAAATTCATAATGAAATAAATAAACTTACTTAACTATATGAGAAGATGAATTTAGAAATTTGCATAATTAAATAAGCAATATTTAATTATATGAGAAAGATAGATTTAGAAAGCCTTAAATTAAATATTTAAAATATTTAATTTAACTATGAGATGAAGAGGAGGAATATTCCATTTTGAATATAAATATTCAAACTTAGAATAATATGATAATTAAAATAAATAATCATAATTATTTAATTTAATTAAGAGGAATGTGGAGATGATACTTAATTAAATAAGGGTATTTATTTAATTAAGATAGAAGAATTATAAGAATGAACAATATAAATAAATAATTAAATTTATTTATATGTAGATGACTTTAGGAGATTAATTAAATACTTGTATTTAATTAATTACCAGACTTATTATAATGTGACCATTTTTAGATGCATACATTTTGCCCCTCTTTGAGATGATGTTCGAGATGATGAGATTTGTGTTGAGTAACATCATTTCAAAGAAGTTAAGGTATGGATAATGGATAATGATAGAAAGATAGGATGGTGGAATGATGATGCCCCCTCGAAAGGATAGGCGGGTTGAACAAACATGGGTAGGCTCTCGAAATGAAATGATAAGGGGAGGGATAAGATGAATGATGCAAGATAAGAAGTGGATGAAGGAGATGAATGATACGTTATACTGCAATGAAGGTGAGCAACCATGATGTTTGATATAGCACTAGACGTTATGCACCAAGATATAAGGACCAAGGTGACGATGTGTCTCGTGCCCTAGCCTAATACAAACTTGTCTAGACGTATGGGGAAGTAGACTTAGAGCATTAAAGTCCTAATGCACAAAAGGTATGATATGACCTTAGATGCAAAGGATAGTGCAAAAAACTACTCCAACATACACAAGATATGAATATTAGCTAGAATGATATGGATTTGAAACAAATGCAAGATAAAATGATAACACACACAAGCAAGCAAGCAAGCATGCACAAATGATACCAAAATCAAACAAGGTGTTGCCCCTGTCAAGCTGTAAACCGTTGATTGATTGATTGATGATGATGATGATAGTGTTGTCATTGTGGGGAGCGGCATGTCCCTAGAGCAACACAAGGATGATGATAATTGATCGATTGATTGGTTGATTTACGACAAGATTAGGATCAAGACCAAAGGATGTGATTGGATAATTTGACAAGATTGATTGACTTGATTGGTATGGATTAAGGATTGACTTTGCATTTGGATTATTGCTTGGATTGATTCGATTGAGTTGATTGGATGCAATGGTTTTGATGAAGATGATTGATTTGGTTGAATGGTTGAATGATTGGATTGATTTGAATTGAGATGATGGATTGATTTTATTGCTTGGATTTTTGTTGGATATTTGATTTTTTTGGATTTTTGACATTTTATGATTTTTTTGGATTTTTGAAATGTTTTGATGTTTTTGGATTTTTTGAAATGTTTTGATTTTTTGGATTTTTGAAATGTTTTGATGTTTTTGGATTTTTGAAATGTTTGATTTTCTTTAGTTTTGAAATGTTTTGATGTTTTTGGATTTTTGACATGTTTTTTTTTGTATTTTTGAGATGTTTTGATTTTTTTTGGATTTTTGAAATGTTTTGATGTTTTTGGATTTTTGAAATGTTTTGATGTTTTTAGATTTTTGAGATGTTTTGATGTGTCAAAGGATGAAAATTTGAGTAGCCTTTGTGCTAGATACCAATGACAAGGGGAAAACCAAGTCTATGTGCAAGGAGATGAATGGGATTGATGGATGAAAGGGTGGGTGATGGGGAAAAAGGCTCATGATATATGGATGGATGGAAAGGATAGGTCATAGTGAATGGAATGGATGTATGCCTCATAAGAGATCAAGGATGTGATTTCCAAAGACTATGTCACATAGGAATAACATGCCCCATTCTAGGTACAATACTTAGGATTTTTCATGATAAAGCTTATGACAATAGGATAATGATAGGCTTGTTTGGAAGGATGAGGTATATCAAGAGATACCCAAGACATGTTTCAACATTTTGCCCCTATATCTTCATCAAGATCAAAAGAAGAAGGGTGGATGAATGGACTCAATATGATAGGTATGTATGATGGCTAAAGATGGTAGGCATGATGGAAATGATATGATATAAAAAGGATAGGTTGGATAGATAAGACATTGTGCCCCCAAGTGTAAGCGACATAGAAGATAAACCTACTCATGATGCCTATTTGCTAGGTTTTCATCATGGTACTTATCCAGGGTGCCTGTTTACCAGGTTTTCACCGTTGGATGAAGGGATTTCTCTTTTATTTTTTTCTTTTTTTTTGACTTTTTGACTTTTGGATAGGAGGGACTCAAGTGTCTAGTTGCATGAAAGTTGATAGTCCCGCTAGGGATGGATGTCATTGCATGGACCATGTCAAGTGTCATTATGCTCATAGATGTTGGTAGGGAATTGCATGAGTGTGAGATGGAGTAGGTAGATGATGGATTATGATGCCTTATGTAAGAATGGATGGGGAATAGTGGATTATGATGCAGATTATGTAGGGGAGATGATAGGGATTATATAGGACTTATGCAAAAGATGAGTGAAAGGTTTATGCAAAAGCATGGACCATAGGGAGGTGATTGGGAAGATATGTAGGATAATGCGTGAAGGATGGGGAGATGGAGGTATGTGGAATTGTTGTGAAATGGAAGGGAACCATGACCAATGGTTGCACACATTGCGATAAACGTTGAAGCTTTTGATGTGGATGGGGTGTAGGAAGCAATGGAGATGTTTTCTTAGGAGGTGGAGGGTGTAGTGCTTTTGGTACCCACATAGACTTAGTATTTTTATGATTTTTATTTTGCTTGTGGGTTTTAGGAATTTGAGACTTTTGAATGGAATGAGAATATGGGATGGAAGTGGATGGTTGGGATTTTTGTGATGTGAATGCCTCATTTGAATTGCTTTCTTTTTTCTTAGGTACCCAAACCATTTTAGTTTTGGCCTTTACTTTTGGAGGTATGGTCTTATATAGCTTTTTAGATGTATTTTGCTTTGAATTTTTGTATTGATGTCCTAAGGCATGAGAACCCTTAGAATTTTTGACTTTATAGGTGGAGGCATTGGAATTATTGCTTTTGAATCCCTTGGGTTTGGTGGAATGAGTGGAAGCTTCATGTTTATACACTGTGTGCATTTGTTGGTCATGATTAGGAATGTTAGGGTATTTATGGATGGAGGGATAAGGGGATTGGATAATGAGGATATTAGGTGTTGGGAGAAGTGGAGGTAGATTAGATGGAGGAATATTAGGAGTTGGAAATAATGGTGGACGATTTGATGGTGGAAGGTGTATGGTCACATGCTTTTGACATTTGTAGGATGATGGAGGGGGGATGGCAACATATGTTTTAGGGATATGATAGGCTCTATGATGGAAAGGGGTGGACTTAGGATGGATGGAGGAAGTACCAACATCTTTAGGTTGTTGTCCTTGGGGTGTATGTCCAAGGTCATAAGAGCGTGGAGGGACTTTGACATGGATGGGCTCCAAAACATCTCGTTCATGAAGGTCTAGAACTTTACCATGGCAGTTCATATTTTGGAGTTTACAATGGACAATGGGAATAGGTGTAGGTGGAACACTAGACACGAGTTCCTTATTGGATGGAGAAAATGAAGCAAGGGAAGATAATGGTTGTTGTTGTTCTAAGGAGGCACATTCATGAATGAGGGTGGAGAGACCAATAGGATATGATGGAGTACTTGCAATGGGGTTGATAATGGGTGATGGAGGATCATTAGGATCTTGATTAGCATTGTGTTCACTTAGATCCAATGTATTTTTTTGATCTTCTATGTGTGCTTGGGAGGCATATGTCTCATCAAGGGAAGTGGATGTTTGTGCATCATGGATGGGACTAGGTGGAGGTGAATTTGGAATATCTTTCTCATGGATGGGTATAGGATCAAGTTGCTCATGGATAGGCTCTTCATCGTTATGGATATCATCTTGATCATAAAAATGATATAGATTATGGATAGGTTGGATGAAAATAATTTGATCTTGATTAGGACTAGGGCTTGCTGTTTCCACATGCTTGGGAGTAGACTCTTGATATAACTCTTGGGTTTCTTGAATGGAAGTGGAAGGGAATTTCTCATGGAGAGACTTGACATGTTTTTGATGATCAACAACATAGGAGCATGAAAGATGGTGACTTGGACTTACAACAAAAGACTCTTGAATTGGCTCAAGGGGTTGTGGATGACACGGTTGACTTGAAGGACTTGGCATGGCATTTGAGGACTCTTTTGTATGTTCAAGTATATGTGTTGAATGACATGGCGACAATTGATTCCTTGCTTGTAGCCCTTGGGTCACATCCTTTGGAGGTGTAGGGGTGGATTTAGGCAATTTCATGGGTTTACTTTTGAAAAATTTGTACCATGGAGTTGATGTATTGGCAAGTGGATTAGAGGATGGTAAGGGTAATGAAGGGGTTAATGGGTTGGAAAGTGTAGGGACCATTGGATTAGGACTAGGACATGGTGGCTTTAGGATAGGCTTTTGATTGGATAGTGGTATGATATACTCAGAGGGTGCATGAACTAGATTAGTGTTCCCCTTGTCAAATGGAACATGAGAATTGAAAGGCTCTTGATTTTGCTGCCAAGGTGGACTTGGGCTCCTATGTTCTTGTAGTGATAAGGGTGGATGTGTTGATGTGGCATTGACATGAAAAGAAGTGGATGGATTAGATTGGTATGAGGTGGAAGCAGATGAAACATTAGGTTGAGGTGGCATTGGTTGATAATGAATGGATAGGGGATGATGTTGTGGTTGCTGGATTTGACAAGTGGCAATGAATTGATTGGCTTGAGCTAGGAGGTGTTGGATTTGAGGTGATTTAATTTGTTGAAAGTTTTGGAAGAGGGTTTGAAGGCTTTGTATGGTTGGATGGTCTAGGGGTTGGGGTATTTGGTGAAGTGTTTGAAGGAGGTTTTGAAGTTGAGATGCTAGGTCTTTGTGTTTGAATGTGGGCATGGTGTCACACATGTGTGTAAGCTCTTGCACATCGATTTGTTCCTCAAAGTATGTAACATCATTCATGTCATCATTAGAGGTGGTAGGAGAAGCCCCTCGAAGTCTGATTCTATGTTCTAGTTTTGTTTCATGATTTGATCTAGAGAAAGGGACTCCTTGAATGACGATCTCGGGCTTAGGTTTTGTCTCATGATTTGGCCTAGAGGGATATCCCCCTTGGGTTATGATTTTGGGCTTATGATTAGGATTGGGCTTGTTTATAATTATGACCATTTTGACAAGTAGTGATGGTGATGATGTGGAATGATTAGATTGGATGATTTGGATTGATTATGATGAAAGTGATTGGATATAAATGTGTTGGAAGAATGTGTAAAGTGACTTGTCTTTATGTGTTTGGTGTTTAGCTTGATTTGGCAATGTTTAAATGAATGATCACACATGCACACACATGAATCACACACACAAGAAACATAAGCAAGTTTGATTTTGAAATTTATGAATGTGATTATTAAGCACACATTTGAAGAAGACACATCAACAAGTCCTAGAACTAGTCAAGTGGGTATGGCCAATTAGGTTTCAAACTAGTTTGAACAAGGTTGAATAAGGATGATTTTAATGTGTGTGAGAAAATTGGATCAAGTTTAAATAAAATTCAAACACATGTTAATAAAACATTAAATCGAACAGCTGAAAGAAAGAAAACAAAATGTGCAAACCGTAACAACAGCCTTTCGAAATTGTTTTATCCTCCTCTATCTTCACCATTTTGTTGCTTCGAAATGGCTCTCAGATCAGCAGGTAGAGCTCAACAAAATGACAGCATGAAGAACGAGATTTAAAATGCATAACATGCAAAAATATAAATATATGCTAACATGAAAGTGGGAATGTGATGCTGAAAATGATGTGAATGCATAAAGCTGATTGCCTGAACGTGAGTATGCATATGCATGTGAATATGGGGTGATTAGGGATGATTTGAAAGCAAAATCCTATCACAGAGCCAGGAGAAAGGGGTAACCCACCCTTCACCTTCACTTCCCAAAGGTATAAAGTTCTTTAGGGCTTAGCCAAGAGTGATAAGATTTTAACTTCCAAACAAGCGTGTCTTTCGATTCACACTTTGATTGAGGTCGTCCCTAGGGGTGATGAAATCCCCTAGCAGGCCTCCTATGAAGGGTTTGACAAAATAAAATCAAGTGAGGTGTTTGTGATCACACACACACTTGATTCACACTCACAATGATTAATTTCCCTTAGATTAGAAATGAAATGTTTATAAAACGGTTCAAGCATGTGTTCTTTTTAGATCCCAAATGAAATGTGTAGGAAGACAATGGTGAATTTTAGACCCAATTTTCAATATGTGATTGAAGACAATATTCATTTTTAAGAGCCCAAATTCATATGTGTTTGCAAACAATGATTAATTTTATGCCCCAAATTGAAATGTTTGACAAACAAGATTAAGAGATTAAGGATGGAATAAGTGCACCTGGTTATTTTCACTTTCCCAATTGATGTTGTAACTAATTCCAATGCTTTTCCAGCTCCATATGATTCACCAACAAGTCACCAAGACAAGAAGAAACACATGCATGCAAGCAAAAGTGTGATTAAATCCCAAAACAAATAATTTTTTTTCAAAAATGTGAGAATTTGAAAGCTTTAAATTTGTCAAATTTGATAAAAAATTATACCATTAGATAGCTTATGAAATTCTACCCCATTTCAAAAAAAGAATCTCTGAAAAAGACCAAAAAATGACCAAGATACGGCCATTTTAAGATTTCCTATTAAAATACTGCCTGTATGCGCTAAAACACAATCCTGAATGCTAAATAAGCCCCAAATGGGCAGAACAGACACCAGATGCACGCCAAAATTTTTTTAGAATGCTAAATAATCCCAAATGCGCCAGAACAGATGCTATATGCGCCAGAACAGATGCTAGATGCACGTCAATTTTTTTTTTTTAACAAATTTTTAAAGAAAGGGTATACGCGCCATTCTTTACCGTATATGCGCCAGAACAGTCCCTGGATGCGCCGAAATAGTGACTATATGCGCGTAGAAATTTTGAAAAATAAAAAAATTTAGTGTTTCCGTATGCGCGTCATAAATTTTCGAATGCGCCGAAACGTCAGATTTTTCCAAAAATTCGATTCCAGAATGCGGAAACTGTCAACATAAACTCACAAAAAATGTTAAGTTTGTGGGTTTGAGCCCCACGGTGGGCACCATTTTAATGTGTGTGAGAAAATTGGATCAAATTTAAATAAAATTCAAACACATGTTAATAAAACATTAAATCGAAAAAGCTGAAAAGGAAACAGAATATGCAAAACCGTAACAACAGCTTCTCGAAACCGTCTTATCCTCCTCTAACTTCAGCGTTTTGTTGCTTTGAATGGCTCTCAGATCAGCAGGTAGAGCTCAACAAAATGGCAGCATGAAGAACGAGATAAAATCTAAAAATGCATAATACACTAAGAATACCAGATTTTTGAAGGTTGATAATGGAGGAATGTTGGTTGCTCAATTCTGCAGCATAACAACGCAATGATGAATGATGGAGATGGATTGAAAGATTGAGGAATGATTTTGGCAGAATGCGGATGTCTGAAGAAGATCTGATCCAAATGGCTTGTGAAAGGTTAGATTTATAGAGTTTCGAAGGCAAAAGCTTAGTTGGCAAGGATCAACGGTTGAGATTCAGTCTGGTAAGATGAACGGTATAGGATTTTCAAAAGTTGAGAGAGAGATAGAAGGTTTCCTCTTTTTCAATTTTTCTCATTCAGATCCGAAGGAAGGTTTCTGTTTTGAAGGATGAGTTAGAATGAAATTCATAATGAAATAAATAAACTTACTTAACTATATGAGAAGATGAATTTAGAAATTTGCATAATTAAATAAGCAATATTTAATTATATGAGAAAGATAGATTTAGAAAGCCTTAAATTAAATATTTAAAATATTTAATTTAACTATGAGATGAAGAGGAGGAATATTCCATTTTGAATATAAATATTCAAACTTAGAATAATATGATAATTAAAATAAATAATCATAATTATTTAATTTAATTAAGAGGAATGGGGAGATGATACTTAATTAAATAAGGGTATTTATTTAATTAAGATAGAAGAATTATAAGAATGAACAATATAAATAAATAATTAAATTTATTTATATGTAGTTGACTTTAGGAGATTAATTAAATACTTGTATTTAATTAATTACCAGACTTATTATAATGTGACCATTTTTAGATGCATACACATACAAATAACTAGAAATAGAAAAAGTCTTAAGGTTAAAAAGACATCATTTCTCTGCTATTGTAGGGGCTATCCTTTATGGAAATAATGATGATGTGAGAGTATTCAAGATGAAAAACCTGTATGTAAATCCTCAACCTCCATGTCTCTTCCTCAACTTACAATGTGCCCAAAATCTCTCTCCCTTTGCAACGTGCCCTGCATGTCACAAGACTCCTTCCATGCCTGATATCTCTCAACCTCCATTAACTACAACATGGCCTTGAATGGGAGACTTCTTCAATCTGCAACATGCCTTGAATGCCCACGGACAAGAAAACCCTAAATGTATCCTCTGCAATGTGTGCTGAGTGTAAATGAAATAGTTTTCTTCCTTCACACCCAACAAGACTTAGTCAAAGCTTCTTTTCTTTTCCTTGTTTACCTTTTGTTGCAAGCTTTTCCAAATATGTTAGTTTTCCATCCTTAAAAAAAAATAAAGCTCCATCTTTTCCTTAACATTTTAAAGCCCATGATCAACATTTAATTTTTAGTTTATGACTTTATGACAAAGCTTAATGATAACCTTGAAAGAAAAAATTGCAAGATTCTTGGTGACCTCTTGAAGATTTTTTTCTTGCTAAACATGGTGACCAACTTCCTTACACAGTCCATTGGGCATAGGAGTCATGGAAAACTTGAAAATATATTGAAAATAAAACCTTCAAACCTTGTATACTACTGTAGCACACTCTAAATATTGCTTGACACCTTCAAACCAACCAACCTACCTAAGAGGACTCAAAACTAGACTGAAACCAACTGACCAACTGTGCAACAACACTTGGAGGAATGAAAAGAATCTTAAAACCTATGTGTAACAACACTTATTGACTCAAAAAGCACCTAATCCTAACCTATGCTAACCAATAACAAGGATCACTAAAAAAAAAACCATAGATTGGTTTTGTAAAATAACTTCCTTTTCTAACCAACACAAGATGTGTGATATGATCATAAATTGTTGAGAGGATATAAAACACAAATACATTTTCAATAAATTGTTGCAATGCTTCATGAATGATGTAAATAAATTCACTTGTACTGTCATTTTGAACTGGATAAGTAAGGTGAATTTGACCTTCTTCAACTGCAACTTCATATTCATCTTCCTCCTCAGTTGTAACCTCATGCTTGGGTGCAATCATGACTAGTGATGCTTTATCGGTCTTCATACTAGCTAAATGTCTAATAGGACACCCTCTTGAATGAATAAAATTTGAACTATCATTGTTGGTTTTATTTTTTATGCACCATTTCTTTATCATCATGTAGATTGGAAAGATTTGGTTCATGTTGTCCCAATTAAAATGTGGCTGCTTTCTCCTCTATTTTGCGCTGCTCATAAATTTCTGATTTAAGAAGTATTATCTTGGCATCAAGATTTAAGCAAAATTCTTCAATGATGCTAGAGAAAATTTCTTCATAAATTTCTAGCTTGTTCTCCTCATGTTTTCCAATATTTGTACTCTTCAAAATAACGTTGTCCTCATTTTTGTGCTTGGTATATCAACACCTTATCAAAATTATTTGTATCATCTAGTTGTTCCAAACCTATTGCTGATGTTGATATTGGAGTGTTTTCTTCATCTTGCTTAACAAAAGAAGGAAACTCATCAAACCATAAGTTAGACTCTTCTTTTTCATCACCTCCTTCCTGCTTTCTATTTGGTTGTCCCAAATTATTTGTTGACATAGACATTGACATATTTTCTTCACCTTCAACAAAAAGTGGAAGCTCATCAAACAAGTCAACCAAAGTTTCACATTCAACCCCTCTTGTTTTCCTTTCATTTTTCTATCCTAACTGATCATGCTCATTAACCTCTTGCAACAAGTCTATTTTTTCCTCTTTTAACACATTGCTCCCAAGAGCACCTATATCATGCCAAAAATATAACACGTGATGAAGGGTCCACCATGGCACATTAAAATACCATCTTATATGCGAGGATCACTTGTCAAAACTGAAAAATTATAATCAACATCTTAACTAAAGATTCCAAGAGTCCTCCATGGTACTAGGATGTCAACATCTCCAAACCACATGAAGATAAACATCTCTTGTCAAGAAACCCAAGATTTCAATGAACTCTCATTGCATAAGAAACATCATCTAAGAGTCCCTCCATGACACCAAAAACCACTGTAGAAAATCATCCATAACCAACTGATAAATCCACATCATTACTGAGAACTCCCACTAAACTATAACATTGAGCTCTTCATGGCATCACCATAACCATATCCTAAATGAAGATCCTCCATGGCCCCAACACAATAAAATAAATCAACAAGAGATCATAAAGGGAAGAGTAAAACCATGATCTCCAAACCAAGAAGATACAACATCACCAAACCATCACTATCAAAATCTCTCACTAAATTGTGTAATCAAGCTATCCATGACATTTTGATAACTATATCGTAACTGAAGATCAATCAAAGGACCTTAGATAATAAAATATCTCAATTGCAACACTAAGAGCTCCCAAAATGAAAAGTAAAACAATGATCCTCAAGACAAGAAGATACACTACCACAAACAAAGAGGAATCAATCCAACACCACCAACAATACACCTATACGAAAATCATGTCATGCCAAAGTCCCAAAGTCACATGGAACATCCATGCCACCATGATCACCACCAAATGTACTAACAAAAAACTCCCACCATGTCACACATGTTTACATCACACATAGTTAACAAGCATAGGTCCCACATCATGATAGTAATTGATAACACCATCTCTCCACCTCAATATAAAAACAAAACCAATGAAACATGTGACTAAACCAAGACAAAAATTAAAATCTACATCCACTGGAACATCTATGGGTACATAGAACTCACATTCAAATCATCTATGAAAAATGTAAGTATAAAACACCTACAACACTATACAACTCATAGATATCACAATGCAACATGCAAATTCAATAATATACTAGTAGTAATGTCAAATAAGGATAATCAAAGATGTGCATATAAGTATATAATAACTTAAATAAAAAAATTACTAAGATTAAATTTTCCATAAGCTCACAGAAGTACCATAGTCACAAGAACCTATAAACAACATAGATGGAAATAATAGTAAATAAATAATTCCCAAATATCTCTAAACTTGATCCACTATGTAGTGCTTTGAACAAGCACTATGTTGACTATAAGAAGTTCAAGATCTAACTTTGTATGCACAAGTTATGAAATCTCCAAGTTTGAAAATATCATCCAACTTTTAGTAATAATTTCTCCATCAAAATAGAAAAAAATGGGAAAACCAATGATATCACAATGAAGTACTTGAAAATACATTTCCAATGACTATAAAAAGTAAAAAATATGACACCCGAGGTAAAATTTATGCCTCCTAGACAATAGTTGCACAATTAGGCTAGTAGATATGGCTATAGGGTGACCATGTGGTGGCTGAGTGGTGGTTTGCTAGTGGTGGTGGTGCCACCCAAGTGGCGCCACCTACTGAGTGGCCTAGACTTGAAAACAATACTAAATTAGTCTTTTTTTGAAAATTTTGTGGTTAAATTGTTTTAAGCCTTGCTAGGGTTGGGGATGTGGTTGCCCACAAAATTGGGGCCTTGGGTCTTTGGGGCTAAAGCTTTCCAACCCAAGGGCCACTATACTAGTAGCGCATGGGCTATCAGTCCATTGTAGGTTGACAATCTATGTAGCCTATCAGCTAGGGAACATGACATGGGGAGTCTATGAACCCCCCACCCCCCCTCATTTTAATTTTTTTTTCTAATAAATATTTTGAACCACAACAATCATTTATTTATTATTATTTTTATTTCTCCTACAATCACTCGTATGACTAGGGCAGGAGGCAATTTTTTTTTTTTTTCACTAGCCAAAATAGGTCAAATTTTGTGTCTATATTTATCTCTTAGGCCTCTTGGATCCAATAATTAGGTTTGTTTTTGTTAAAAAATGGAGGTAATTATGTAGCTTAATACTTTGTAAAACTATTATAGTTGTAGATTTAATTAAGTATTCTTTGTTACAATTTCTTTGTGGATGATTATCTGTTTAATTCATTTTACCATTTGTAGAAGTAGAAAGAAGATTGTAGAAGACTAAGACCAGAAGAAAGAAGTTACACAACATATACCGTGGAGAAACCCTTTTGGGAACAAACTCCACCAAGAATCAATGTATTATTTAATCTCAGAATAAGATTACAATAATTCCAATCCTTGCTTGAGAAACTTCTTTTTCCTTCAACAATTATTCTTCACAACCTGCAATAAAATATGATAAACTCTCTTCAATTTGCTACAATAAATAGACAATAATGAGCCTTGTAAACTCCAAAAAGTTTACAATTACAAAACACAATTCTTATCTCACCAAACCCACGCCTCTTCTTTGCAAGTAGAGTTCTACCGTGAAGAACAATGTCAAAACAAGTCCTTCATCCATTTGGGCGTCCCAAACTGAAGTCATAACTCAATGTTGATTTTGAAGATATCTTGTAAGCTTATCCTCAAAGTTGGTGCCCAAGAATGGGCCCACTTAACTCAACCTTATAAAGTATCTTATCATGCAAAAGTGTTAACTCCAAGATGCCAACTTGGGCACCCAAGGTGGGTCCATGTCAATCTCTGTTAATTGAAATATATCTCTCCACCATTCATGAAAATACCATGCATGATTGATCATCCCCACTTAATTGAATGTATCACCTATTATATGTCATGTAACTCAATTCATTAGTCATGCATTCCAAGTCAACAAGCATTCAACTGAAACTAACTACATGCAACTGAAGATAACTAAACCATAACTGAATTGAATTGAATTGAATTGAATTGAACTGAACTGATACTAAACTAAACTGAACTGAACTAAACTAAACTAAACTCCATGCATGTAAACATCAATCCCTAACTTCTAGGATCTTTACATGCATTACTGAAGTGTTATCTTTTACTCCAAACAATTAACTTAACTCAAGGTGAGTTCCACCTTCCATGTGGGTTCCCCATGTGCTCCTATTTTGTAGGAGCTCTTCATGGGTGTCCCCACATGTTCCTATCATTTAGAATTAATTACAAATGTCAATTTACATGTTCATTTCATTCAAATTTAATCTCTTTCTAATCCTAGTGTTTGGGGAACACTTTCCAAGAACGTAGGAGATACATGAAATAATGTTTAGGATTCCAATTAAATGGAATCCTATTCCCAACATTCTCCCACTTGATATTATACATTTCAATTATTCTAAACAAGGAATTTTATTATAAATCAAGTATAGGACTTGATGTCAATGGGTTTCTTGCACCAACTAATCAATCCACGCTAACTTCAAATGCAACTTGCATAATCATAAAGCTCCAAGAAAATGATTAAAACCAAGAGAACTTATCTATAGGAACTAGTTTCATAAGATAATCTACAACATTAATTAAAGTGCCAACTTTCTCAATTAATACCTTCCCACTCTCAACCATTTCTCACACAAAGTGATACTGAACATCAACATGCTTAGTACGAGCATGATACACAGGATTTTTGTCTAAATACATAGCACTCTGACTATCATATTCAAGTTTAACTTACTTCCAATTAAAACTAATACCTTTCCCAAGTATCTATAACCAAATTTCCTCTTTGGAGGCATGTGAAACTGCTGAGTGTGTTGTACTCACGTCCAACCAAGGTGTAGGCTTCTTAGTATTTATTGTTGAAAAACCTTTTCTTACAAGTAACCATTCCAACATATATCTCTTACCATAAGAGAACTCAAGCCTCACCTATTTCTCCAAGTATCCATGAGGACCTATAACCAACCAATCCATGCCAAACTCCAAATGAAACATAACGCTATCATGAAGTAGTCAAGCAAATGATTAATGTAACCAATACTTAAGAGAACTGCACCAGATCAATGTTAAAGCTCCAATCATGAATTAGGAACATAAACATGACAACATGATCTAACCATCTCCTTCGAGGAGATCACATGCATCATAACATACATAAACATCCTAGTCTCAAGAGAAAAAGTACCATACCAAACTATAAATGCATATAAAGAGTAAACCATGACATAATAACAACCACTCTAAACCAAGAAAAAAATCATATCCCCAATCACATGAAGATAACCTTACCAATGATGCATCCACGTCATTGCCAACAACTCCACTGAACTGTCATATGAGCTACACATGGAATCATGACTACCATCCTCCTCATGAAGATCACTCTTTAACATCAAGAAAAGAGTCATCACTAACATTTTTACATGAAATGATCAAAGCATGATTATCGTCATCCAAGGATTCCTCTGTAGAAGAATTAGAACTCTTTTTTTTGTTCTTACAATCCTTCTTCACATGTCCCAGTTTCCCACAGTTCCAACACTTTACCTTACTCCATCCTTCTGACTTACCCTTCCCTTCCTTGTCTCCTTTACGTTCCTTTTACTCAGGCCTACCTTTTACAAACAAGGCATATTGGATTTCCTTTTTAGACTTCCTCCTCATTTCCTCTAATACGAGAGTAGGAATTATATTGTCCATCTTCGGATTTGCACCACTACCACTGATAGCAACAATTAGATTTTCCCAAGATTCTGGTAAAGAACAAAGTAACAATATGCATTTATCTTCATCTTCTAACTTTACATCTATAGATGCTAACTGACTTAGAATCAAATTAAAAGCATTCAAATGATTTGCAACAGAATCACCATATTTCATCTTTAAAGAATACAATTGTCTTTTTAGATACAACTTATTAGTAAGACTTTTAGTTTGATAAATATCACTTATTCTCTTCCACAACTTATATGCAATATTTTCTTCTGAAGCATTCAAGAGAACATCAACAAGACATAATCTTATGGTCCCTCTTTCCTTCTTATCAAGCTTAGCCTAATCCTCATCTAACATCGTTGTAGGTGACTTTTTCTCATTACCAATAGCTAACCACTAATCTCTCTCTTCAAGGAGATCCTCCATTTTTAGTTTCCACATATCATAATTAGATCCATTGAATCTTTCAATATCTAAATGAGAATTAAAAATCATTGTAACAAACTTATTTTCCAAAATCAGTAATAACACAATAGTAAAAGCTCCCACTATAGCCAAAAAACTTCAAACTTTTAAGAGAAAGGCATCCTAAACTCTACCCCAACCATTAGCTCTAATACCAACTATTGAAAATGGAGGTTAGTATGTAGATTAATACTTTGTAAAACTATTATATTGTAGATCTAATTAAGTGTTCTTTGTTACAATTTCTTTGTGGATGATTATCTATTTAGATTGATTTTACCATTTCTAGAAGTAGACAGAAGATTGTGGAAGAATAAGACCAGAAGATAGAAGTGACATAACATATACCATGGAGAAACCCTTTCGGGAAAAAACTCCACCACCATAATCAATAGTGCTTGTATTATTTAACATTAGAACAAGATTACAATAATTCTTTATCAATCCTTGTTTGCGATTCTTCTTTTTCCTTCAACAATTATTCTTCACAACCTGCAATAAAATCTGATTAACTCTCTTCAACTTGCTGCAGAAATAGACAATAATGAGCCTTGTAAACTCCAAAGAATTTACAATTACAAAGCACAATTCTTATCTCACAAAACCCATGCCTATTCTTTGCAAGTAGAGTTCTACTGTGAAGAACAATGTCAAAATAAGTCCTTCATCCATTTGGGCATCCCAAATTGAAGTCATAACTCAACGCTGATTCTAAAGATATCTTCTAAGCTTATCCTCAAAGTTGGCGCCCAAGAATGGGCCCACTTAACTTAGCCTTATAAAATATCTTATCATGCAAAAGTGTTAACTCCAAGATGCCAACTTGGGCACCCAAGGTGGGTCCAAGTTAATCTCTTTTAACTGAAGCATATCTCTCCATCAATTCATGCAAACATGATGCATGATTTATCATCCCCACTTAATTGAATGTATCACCTATTATCTGTCATGCAACTCAAGTGATTAGTCATGCATTCCAAGTCAACTAAAGTCAACTAGAATTCAATTGAAACTAACTACATACAACTGAAGATAACTAAACCATAATTGAACTGAATTGAATTGAATTGAATTGAACTGAACTGAACTAAACTAAACTGATACTGAACTGAACTAAACTGAATTGAACTAAACTAATCTGAATTGAACTGAACTGAACTGAACTGAACTTCATGCATGTAAACATCAATCCCTAACTTCTAGGATCTTTACATGCATTACTGAAGTGTTATCTTTTTCTCAAAACAGTTAACTTAACTCAAGGTGGGTTCCACCTTCCATGTGGGTGCCCCATGTGCTCCTATTATTTAGGAATTGATATTGGATGACCTCACATGTTCCTATCATTTAGAATTAATTACAAATGTCAATTAACATGTTCATTTCATTCAAATTTAATCTCTTTCTAATCCTAGTGTTGGGGAACACTTTCTAAGGACTTAGGAGATACATGAAATAATGTTTAGGATTGCAATTAAATGGCATCCTATTCCCAAAAAAATTATCACAAGGGTTTATTTATGAAACTTCCCCTACAAAAAATTCATGGTGAACACCTAAGAAAAGAACCCTTTCAAACAAAAATTCATAAACCTAGATTTGTAAAAAATAACCATAAATATAAATAACCCTAAAACTTAAAATATACAAAACAACCTACAGAAAACCCTCATACCTTGCAATGTCTTCATTATTTCATGTAAAGCCTTGGATTCAACTATGCATCATATCAACTCCAATAAGAGTTATATTGGCCACAAAGATGACTCTCATACCAAGCAAAAGGAAATTTACAACCACCCAAGATAATTTCCACCTAACCCAAATAAAGAAATCTATGGAAATAAGAATTCATAATCCACATGCAAACTAATAGAAAAAATAACATCAAAGATGACATAAGATATACCCTGGGAAAACCCTCAAGAGGGAAAATTCCAACCTCCAAAAGCATCTATCACTCATGTATTATTCAAAAATGAAATCATTACAATACATTAGAAAAATTCTCCATGAACACTTTTGAAACACAAGCTCTCAACATGCACTCCATGTGAAAAAGTGTGTAACCACAAATCCCATGTCATGCTTCAAACCCTCACAAATACAAAACAAGAGATGGTTATACAAGCCAACCCCAAAAATGGCTAACCTTAGACAACTACCTAAGTGTTTTCTTTTATATACATAATATTGCACAAAACCACCAAGTGGTATTACATAAAACCATGTGACTAATACCATTATCTTACAAAACCATTTCCTTCCCACATTTAAATTTTGGTACTAAGTTTTCACAATATTATATATTTACCCAATGTGCAAACCCACATTAAATATTTATTAAAATGTTATATACAACACATAAAGTGGCCCCAAGAATGCTAACCTTGGATTTGATGCATGCATTCCTAAATCCCCCAGGTATACCACAAAGAATATTAAATTACATTATAACATTATGCAAGGTGGATAACACACCTTTTCCTAACATGCAACAAGTGATTATTCTATTATATGTCATTCTATAATTCAACTTTTTATATATATATTAATGTGTATACTTTTTATTGTATCAGGTTCAAGTGTAGAATAGTTTCGAGAGGTGGTCAATTCAATGGGTTCAAAATCAATCATCATCATATGCCTCTGCATCCAATTGAAAGTCAAAGGTAGTGCGTGATCTGTTCCCTTCCGCTAGAGGGAAGTGATTATATTAGGGTCCCTTGTTATATGCCTATATAGTAGTTTTGTATCTATGTATTTTTGTATTACTAATATGTGACATTATATGCCTATATGTATTTTTTGTAAGTCTATATGGGTTTCTTGTATATATATTGTAATTTTAACAACATATAACATTGTATGCCTATATATCTTTTTGGTTAATACAATTTTTTTTTTCATTGTTGTCCATATTTTCTATAAAAGATTAATTGAATAAATGAATGATTACACAAGTAAAAAGAGGGAATAAAGGAAATGCGTTTGATAATAAATTTTTTTTATATGTTTTTAAATTTGATCATGTATTATGCATAATTTTTCAACACTTCTGTTTTTTATGGATTTTGATGAAATTATTCATGGTCTCATGAATCACCTTCTTCACCTTTCTACCTAATTGTGCCCAAGCCTATAAACTATCATCAAAAAAATATTTATTGGTGTGGAATGATTGTGATCATGTATGATTCCAACCCCATATCATATTCTAATTTTATGTTTGTGAATTGATGATTATGATTGAGAGTCATGCTTAACTATCATGCAACCATATTGAATGTTTGTGTGAGTAGGATTAAATAATCATTCATATGTTTTGAAACAAAGAAAAATAGGGTTAATAAAAAATGGAACGAAAGAAGGGTGATATGCCTATCTTTCTTCTAATTTAATTAGGAAAAGAGATCTCCCAAAGGTAGGAATGAATTTCAACCAAAAGGTGAGTCAACCCTATTAGGAGATATGTTGATTTCCCTTATGATAGAAGATGAAAAATATGACTGAAATGTAGTTTGGGGAGATAAAAATACAATACCAAATGAACTCAATTATGCAATGTAAAACTTGAAATGAAGATTTAACACATAACACAAACATAAACAACAAGCTATAAGTAGATTTGAGAAGGGTAAGATGATGTGTACCAGTCACCAAAAAGGGTTGCAGAGTGTCTTGCTGGGACAAATTCACCCTGGGGCAAATGGGTCTTTGAGAAGGGTTCTAAAATTTGATTTCATGTTCCTCTAATTCTAGATCCACACTCCTGATTCCTCTGGATTCCACTGTCAAAAAGTCAAAAATAATTTTGCAAATGAGTTTTCATGGCTTGAAAACTTTGATGACAACTTTGAGAACATTACAAAATTGCACTTTTGATCAATCTTCAATCCCTCTTCACTTGCAAATCTACAAAAAAAAAGAAAGGGAAAAATTATTTATTTTTGGTGAATAGGGGTTTGCCTTGGTCAAACCCCATTTTAGTGATTAAACCTTGGTAATGAAAGATAATGATAAATGAAAAAGAATGATGAATGCACAATTCTATGTCACAACTCACTAAACCCTTAATGGTTTCCCTTAGAGGACTGAAGTCTAACACATATCTCTAAGGATTGGATCTTGCATGAATTGGCTTGTATGATAGATTGATTTGAAACTTGAATGCTTGAAACCTACATCACAATGTTAGCTCCACAATATAATATGAAAAAACATAACTTTGACATTATGATACAACCTTGATTTTTTGTTGTAGATGCTTGATGAATTTTCTCTTCAATAATCTTGCCAATAATATTTTCTCTAGGAATGCTTGCATAGTGTGTTAGGTTTGAATTGATAAAAATACCTTGTATTTATAGGTTTTTATCTAATTTCTCAAAAATTAAATTCCATAAGATGACATTTGAAACTCGAATTTGAATAATTAAAATTCAACCAAAAATATATTAAAAATTGGGATCTAGGACTTAAGGAGGACTCATTCACCCTTGGGAGAATGGGTCCTAGGACCTAAATCCAAGACACAATTTACAAGGTAATTAATTTAATGTTAGCATTTGTTTAATGTCAGTTTCCCTTTTGGAAAATAGGAATAATAAGGATTAGGAATGCATAATTTAGGCAATTAGAAACTTAATTAAGTCCAATTAAGTAAGGGACCCAAACATAGTGTGAAAATGCAAAGTACATTTTTCTACACTACATTTAGCCCCCACTTTAGTGAGAGTATGATCCCTACGCTTAAACTCACACTAAAATAGACAAATAACTGAAGAGAGGTCTAATTGTACAATCGTTAGAAAGATAAGATAATAAAGATCAAGGAGGATGATCAAGCCCCCAGGATCAAAGATCCCATGGAAAACCAACAAAGGCACAAAGAGAAATGTGAAATGCAACAATGACACAAGATACATCATACAATGCCAAAATTAATGTAAAAATAAAAATAAAAAAATGGATCAAGCTTCAATTATTTGTTCAAATGATATGGGTCAAGCCTAGGCTATTTTTCAAAAAATACAAGGCTCCACAGGCAAGAAATTTGTGTTATGTAAGGTGGCCATGAAATTATGCTCACAAGTGCAGTTTGGTATACACTCAATGAGCCTAAGAAAATACTAGGTATACAAGGTGTGAATCCACAGAACAAGTGGTGATGGGAAAGTCATGCTAGGTCTACAGGCTCCCATACATCAACCATACCAAAAGTTATACTCCCTAATAACTTTGATAAGGTGCCACATACAAAAAAAAACAAGGCTAGCAAGCTACATTATGCTAGACAATCATGAAACAAAGGCCCCACCAAGCAAGTTGTGCTATGCTTAGTGGAAAAAAGTTTTGGTTTAAGATAGTCAAAGGGTTTTTTATTAGTTCATGTGAAAGGTATCACTTTACGAAACATCACGTTCAATATCGCCATCAATAGAAGACTAGTTGAGAGATAAAAGATTCACACCTTAGGGAATGCAAGCCATAACATTACCACTAAGAGGAATGCCATATGTCAAGAAAGGTCACACTCTTGGAGGACATCAATCCCAATGTCACCAAAAATAAGACACATCACATGGAGTAAGAAAACTACACTTTGAACAAGAGGTCACAACATCAAGAAAGCAACAAGCAGGAGGCAT
Organism: Sequoia sempervirens; assembly: GCA_007258455.2. Lineage (NCBI taxonomy): Eukaryota > Viridiplantae > Streptophyta > Pinopsida > Cupressales > Cupressaceae > Sequoia > Sequoia sempervirens. The sequence continues at coordinate 295,554 of VDFB02040522.1, read as the reverse complement.
AATGCCCCCCACTTTAAAGGAATTGCTAAACACCATGCTATGAGAAATTAATTTAATGTAGAATATGATAAAAGCCAATAGATGAAAGAGACATGAAATATTATTTGGAAATCCCTATTCCAATGATATGTTTCCAAATAAAGTTGTGTCATGAAAAAAAGATTGGCCCCCATATGCAATCTTAAGATAACACATAAGGGATCCGTGGATTCAAGGTCAATGTATGCATTTTATACAATGATATAATCAAGCTCAAAATCATCATCATTCCACAAATAAGTCATGGAAAAATGAGCAAAAAGGAAGAATGACACATAAAGAGTGAAAAAAAAGGATAATCCTTTTGGGTCAACATGGAAGAGACCTAAATATTTTGATGCTTTGCATCATCCCCAAAAGGAAAACATAAGATAAATAAAAAAAATAATGGTTATTATAGATATAATAATGAAGATACAAATAGAATAATGTCACAAAAAATATTCTTCCTTTGTATCCTTGCACCAACGAAGTGATAAGGGTCATCCAAAGTAGGCTAACAAACATAAAGACACACCAAGCAATATAGTACAAAGGATCACATTATACACATGCAATCACACAAAGATAAAGAAGATATAAAGCTAGTATGACACATGTGAGCCGACCTAAAGTAAGTCATTCACATGACAATCTTGTTCATCATATATAGAAGGTGAATTACTAGCAAAAGGGGCAACAATGAGTGCCAAACTAGGACAAGGCTATCTAACCCCTTGAACCCCAAATGTAGGACAAGAATGAGTTGAGATAGGTGATGAGAATGCACTCCTTGCAATATGGAAATGATTTGAATGAAATGTAAAGCATGTAATAGTGAGTATATGATGATTCTACAACTATCACATAGCAAGGAGTGAAGTGTGTGCATTCTAGTCAAGTTGGAAGCTTATAGGTTAAAATTTTCTTAATAGCTTCTATAAATGATGAAAATCATTAGTATAATTTCCAAATATTTTATGATATGAATAATATGGTTTATTTTTATCACTATGTTTCTTTGTTAATTGTTTAGGTGTAGGAGGTAACTCAATGAATCCCCAATGTAAAAGTGTATATAAATCATGCTCAATCTTGGATAGTTTTAATAGATCATGTAGATTTTCAAGAGGATCATGGACCTTATGTTTCTTGGATTTGTAACAATTATGCTCTTTTTTCCATGGTTGGACAATTGGTTGATGTAAAGGTGGAGGATCTAAGGCAACCTTATCCCCTTCACAATTCCTCAATTGGTCTTTGGAAATAATTTTATAAAAGAGGACACCTTTCCTAGTAGGAGAAGTAGTGGGTGAGAGATAAATAGAATTCTCATGATACTTCACAATTGGATCTTATAACATCAAGGAACCCATTTTACAAGGAGGGGAGGTGTTAGGAAGACTAGGGTTATCAACGATTATATCTTCTTTTACCAAATCATTCCAACAAATGAGAGGGAGATTGAGAGGTGAGTGTTGAAAGAATGAAGAAGGTTGTCATAAATAATTTTTCATTGATGTCAACACTACATGATGGATATCTACATTGTGTTGAGGATGATTGTATAAGAATTATTTTGCAAGAGGGTTTGATCCACACACAAGAATAGTCAAGTATTTCTACTAAGTGTCTACACCAACAGATTCACTACATAGTCCTCCAGTATTTTGGTCTGCATTTGTTTGCTCTTATAGATTTACTTATGAAATACAAATATTTTGTTTATGGACACTAGTATCATCTTCATTCATGACTAGAAAAAGGGAAACAACGAGTTCCAAAATAAGACAAGGCTATCTAACCCCTTGCCCCCCAAATGTAGGACAAGGATGAGCCAAGATAGGTGATGAGAATGTACTCCTTGCAATATGGAAATGATTTGTGTGAAATGTAATGCATGTAATAGTGATTATATGATGATTCTAGAACTATCAAATGGAAAGGAGTGAAGTGTCTACATTCTAGTCAAGTTGTCCATGCTTATAGGTTCAAATTTTCTTAATAGCTTATGTAAATGATGACAATCATCAGTATGATTTCCAAATATTCTATGATATGCACAATATGGTCTATTTTTATCACTTTGTTTCTTTTTTAATTATTTAGGTTTAGGAGGTAACTCAATTAATCCCCAATGTAAAATTGTATATAAATCATGCTCAATCTTGGATAGCTTTAATAGATCATGTAGATTTTCAAGAGGATCATGGACCTTATGTTTCTTGGTTTTTTAATGACTATGATATTTTTTCTTTGGTTGGACAATTAGTTGATGTAATGGTGGAGGATCTAAGGCAACCTTATCCCCTTCACAATTCCTTAATTGGTATTTGGAAATAATTTTATAAAAGAGGACACCTTTCCTAGTAGAAGAGGTAGTGGGAGGGAGATAAGTAGGATTCTCATGATGGTTTACAATTGGATCTTCTAACATCAAGGAATTACTTTTACAAGGAAGGGAGTTGTTAGGAAGACTAGGGTTATCAATGATTATATCTTATTTTACCAAATCATTCCAACAAATGAGAGGGAGATTGAGAGGTGAGTGTTGCAAGAATGAAGAAGTTTGTCATAAATGATTTGTCATTGATGTCAACACTACATGATGGATATCTAAATTATGTTGAGGATGATTGTAGAAGATTTATTTTGCAAGAGGGTTTTATCCACACACAAGAATAGTCAAGTATTTTTTTAAGTGTCTATATTGATAGATTTAGTACATAGAGTCCTTTGGTAATTTGGTACGCATTTGTTCACTCTTACAAATTTACATATGCGATTCTAATATGTTTTTTATGGATTCCAATAGAATCTTCATTCAAAATTTCACTTGATTTAGACAAGTGGTTTGAAATATACAAGTAACAAAAGATCGACATATAAGGTTTACACAGTTCTCTATGTATTGGCTATAACTTAACTGGCCCGCACTCCTCTGCAGATTTGAATTAGACCTTGTAGTTTTTGGAGAATGTTAAAAAGTGTCAATGTATTGTGTTTTCTAGTTGGCATGGATTTTTGAGATCCTCATGTCCTATGGTGATGATCAGGTGGAGTACTTTGCTTTTAGGTCATATGCCTAGTTAATCTAATACATGTAAAGAGTTGCAAAGATTAAATATGTGATGCAAATGTAAGAGGGAGCTTTATAGGTTCACACTGACCTATATTACACCTTGCACATGTGATTTTTGGAACAAAGGTATTTTGATTTGAATTAGGTGTCCATAAGGCACATTTTGTATGTTTTATGAGTACATCTAATTAGGTTGACCTAATTGATGTTTGTGATGGAGTCTGATATATATAAAAGGTTGTTTTGAGTTTGTGAACATCGATTTTTAGTATGTACATGATCTGAATGCAAGTAGTGATGCAAAATTTTGTAGAATTGAGTGAATAAGTTGTGAAAGTTGAGAAGAGGTATGTGAATATAAAGTAGATCAAAGATTTGAACTCTGAGTTGGATGAAGTGTATGAAGTTAGTGTTTTGAGCTTCAAAGGAACTAAATCCAACATATGTCAGATGCACTTTGTATCAGTTCAAATCTTGGCTATGAAGCCACCTCTTTCTATCTTTCTTTTCTCTATGAACAGTAAGTTTACTTGGAAAGTGAGTCCACCTGGAAGTGAGCCTTTTTGTAATATCTTATAACCGGTTATAATATATTATGAGTCAATCCTCATTGTGTTTTTTTATTTTTTTGGGTTTTCCACATAAAAATCTTGGTGTTCATGTGTTATGTGTGTTATGGGTGTTTCATACTTTCATTCCTTATAATTGTTATTAAGCATGCTTTGGTAATTGGATGGTTAATGATTTGATGGTTTAATAGAATATTGATTCACTCGAGTGTTCAACAATTGGCATCAAATCTTGGTTCCTTGGAAGAAGCTTGACTACTTTGGGAAGATCTTGGAGATTGAACATATGACTGATAGAAAATTTCTTATTCCTCTGGAAGAGATTCTTTCTATTGGATACATAGAATAGGATTGCATGCTTGACAAAGATGGAGAACTCAAACTTTCTCTTGAAGATCTTGATAAAATTGAAGATGCAAACAAATATCTAAAGGAAAATATTAAAGAAGCAAATGATTGCATTAGAAAATTGAGAGAGAAAATCAAGAAGTTCAAAGAAATGCATAAGGAGCTCAATGAACAATTGAAACAAGAAAATGAGAACATCATCAGACTAAAAGTGCAAGTGGAAGAAAAGAAAAGAATTGAGGAATGTCTAAATGTAATGGGAAAAAGAAAAATTGATGAGTGCACAAGGCTTGAACAAGAAGTGGTAAATCTAAGATCAAATTTGGAGAAAGAAAGAAGTCATGAAGATAAATTCAAGGCAAGTTCTACAATTCTTGATGAGTTGATTGTAGGTGAAAAATAAACTAAAGAAAAAGGTGGTTTGGGACTTGAAAAAGGTGAAAGCTCAAAATTAGGTCAGAAACCTAATGCAAAGAAGACTAATGAACTAGAGAAGGCTGAAGACAAGAAGAACAATAGAAAGTTCTGGAATCAAAGAAACAATGCTAGAAGACCTTTGATCAGACAACCAAATGCTCAATGGTACCCATATTTCAATGGTATTTTCTATTCTTGCAATAAATTCAGACATAGAGCAATGTAATGTAGAAGCAAAATGAATTAGAATGTTCAATCCTTTACTGGTCAATGCTTTACATGAAATAGTTTGGACATAGAGGAAATGAATGCATATAACAATGGTAAAATGATTCAACCTTTCAATGGTTATTATTATACATGCTATGGATTTGGACACAAGGCTAATCAATGCAAATCTAAAATGCATGGAAGGAATAATGCTTAGAGAAATTTCATATGCAACAATTGCAATAGACCTAGACATATTGCTAAATTTTGCAGAAGCAAAAATATAAGGATAATCCAGTAAGAAGAAATGAACCAGTTAAAAAGATTAACCCAATTGAAGTAAAGAAGGAAATGGAAAATATTTGGAGAAAGAAAGAGGATATTGAGAATAAGGAAGAATCAAAGACTACAAATGAATCTACCACCCTATGGTGCAGATAATTCCTCTAGGAATTGAACCTAGGCATTGGCTTAGGGAGAGCAATAATAGATAATTAGTTAACCCCTTGTCAATATAAGGTGCCATGGATTGGCATAAAGATATGTGTTGGAGATGGAAAATAATGATCTTGTGGAGAAGTCTCTGGAGAAAAATATACAAATTCAGAGATTTGTGGAGTGATTTAGGGTTTACTATTGCACAGAGAAGGGTTTTTACCAGCTATATTGTTTGGCGCATTGAATGCAAATTAGGGAAAAATTGAAGGATTATATGTACCTAAAATTAGTCAATTTCATTCAATTTTATGTATTTGGAGCAAATAGAGCATGTTGCAGTGAATTCAAGAGATCTAAGGTGATTTGTGAAGCAAAGCTTCCAAACCCTAATTTTGGTTGAGCAAGAAAAAGGTATTTACAGTTGTCTATAGCTAAAATAGATTTTTTTTTTCGAAGAATTTGAATTCAATAGAAATGGCTACACCTACAATAGTGAATGTGAGTGAGAAACCTTGACCAAAATTCAAGAAATGCCCCATGAAAGTTTTTGAGAATGACCCGCTTGAAGCTTTTTTGAGTATTCCATTTAGGGTTTTTCCTATAGAAGACATTAGGGCATACATCCACAAGAAAATGGAAGAGTATAACCATATAAGATTTATACACCTGTCGATTGACCAAATAATTAGAGATGATTATCAAATCAATCCTGAGTATGAAAACCTAGTGAAGAAGAAAATGGACGTCTGGCAATGGTTTCCATGCTTCGCTTATGATGATGAAACTAAGTATGTGAGAATGGAATTAAGAAGAGTACATGAAAAATTCATATGGACTGACATGCTTGGTTTAATATCCAAGGAAGTTATAAGCGAGGTTACTGGAATTTGTGCCACCATACCTGTATCAGTATTGAAATTTGTGAAGAAAAATGATGTGACGAAGTTAACTAGATGTACATTTGATCAAAGAGATCTCATTGTGAATATTATCTGAAATCCTGTAGTGAGATATGAAATAATGGTTATAGGATATAATATACCAACAAAGAAAATTTTGTGTCAGGTACAACAATTCATGTAGCCTATGAGATGGTGGAAAAGGAAAAGGGCTATGATTTGTGTGAGTTGCTCAAGCAACAATTCTTTGAAAATTTGAAGAAACTAAAGAGAAATAAAACTACTTTGACAACCCCCTCTACTGCCACTACATCAAAAAGAAGGAAAGAAAAAATTGTAAGAGAGAACATGAGTGTACTTTTTGAAGAAGAAGAGGATGAAGGTCCTCCATTGATTTTGAGAAGAAGGAGCTATGGGATAAAGAAATAGAGAATAGATATTTTTAATACCTTAGATGAAGAGGAGATTGAGAAGGAAAAGAAAGCCTTCAAGATACATATGCACAAGAAGATGAAGGAAAAGAAGAAAAAGTATACAAAAATAGTGGAATTAGAGAAGAAAAAGAAGACAACTCAGGAGAGACATCACAATCCAATGAAGTTGGATGCATTATTTAAAGGTATTCTGCATCATGAGATGTTGGGAGAAACAACTTCCTTATACAAGAATGAAAATGAGGTGGACATAGCCACCATAATAGAGGCAATCATCAAATACATTGTGATTATTGAAGCAAATATGGAGAACACTAAGAAGAAGGTTCCAAATGATGTGTAGAACATATTAATGGAGAGTAGAAGAGAGGCCATAGAAAATGAAGAGAAACTTAGATTAGATGTTGTGGAGAAATTTGGATTCTCTTTATTTGATGCTAACAAGGTCACATTAGCCCAAGTATTTAGCAAAGAATTAAGAACAAAACAAAGGGTCACAATTCTGATGGGAAGATAACAAGATCAATTTGAGAAAATGAAAAAGAAAATAGAGGAAAAGATTATTGATATAGCTTAGAAGTATGGAATGATTCCCATTGCCTCTACCAACAAAGAACAAGATCTGGTAACTGAAGCTCAATAGTAGCATGTAGAAAATATAGACAACACTCCTTTAGACATTGAAGATGAGATTGTTGCTAAAGGAGAAATAGGGACCAGAGAGGAAACCAAAAATTAAGACACTCATATTCCTTCGATGACACATGATACTGTAGATAAAGGTAATCCAAAGACATCTAGTCATCTAGTATATACAAAACAAGTCATAAATGAAGGTGAAAAACATGATGCAGTTGATGAGCAAAGGAATGAGAATGAAAAAATAAAGGAAGAGAAAATGATGGTGAGAAGGAATGAGAAGAAGATAAAAATGAAAGTGAAGAAAATGAGCAAGGAGAGAGGAAAATGATGGAGATGAAGAGAAGGATTAAGATAAAGATAAAGATAAGGTCTTCAGTGAGGAAGAAGAAAAGGTAGAGGAAGAAAAGGACATTGATACTAGAAAGAATGAAGAAGAAGATAAGTATGAGTTACCTAAGCCCTTTGGTGAATCCTCCTCTAGTAATCCTTTGAAAGGTCCATTGTATAAGTTGTTAAGGTTTCAACTAGTTATCTCTTCTCAGTTGTTGTAGTTGCCCATGGAAACAGAGTAGTGTTGACTTAAACAAGATATCTCCCATTAATAATTTGCAACTAGGCGATGTGTTTCATGCATCAGATAGAAAATAAATTATTGAGACTCACCAAAGAAGTGGTGAATTGATGGATGAAGCCATCAAGAAATTGTAGGAGATCACATTAGGAACTAATATTGATACATCTTTTTCTACTATGGAAAATTTCAAATTACTGATTGATTCCTTTAAGGAATATGCCTCTAGTTTTAAAGGACAAGTAGAAACGGAGGTTGAGGTGAGGATTGTAGAGAAGAAGTTGATGGATATTATAGAGAAATGTGCATCTACACATACCAAAGTTGAAGAATATTTGAAGGAAGTGCAGGCTTGTGAAGAAGAGGCAAAAACATTGTTTCTATATTGCATGAAGTGGGTGGATGCCACACAAGGTATAAAAGATGAAATGGACTCAATTGAGTCGCAAATAGCTAATGCATCAAGTGCCTATGATTTGACATTGGATAGATCTATGATCAAACTTGGATTGCTATAATGGACTTGCATGATGGATTATTCACCTTGGAGATCCAGAAGGAAGAGATTATCAAGCAGCTTGGGAAGCTAAGGGAATTGGTAAAAATAAAGCATATACCCATCTCAAGTGCCCTTGCTAGTATTGTTAAAATTTCAAAGTTAAATCTTACCCTCAATACTGTGGAAGAAGGAGAAGAAACATTGATGGAGCTTGAGTCTCTACACATAATGCTTGCAACAATGAAGAAGAGATAGGAAGAAGGTAATTCTAATTGGCATACTATTCTTTAGAAGCTCGTCAACATCTTTGGGTTGACCATCTCTATCTTTATGCATGCTTTAGTTTTTCAAGTTTGAAGATTCTTTTGTAAATATGTGGATGTATTAGGAGTTTTTGGTTAAGGGGGAGATAATACTTTCATTTCAGTCACTTCAACTATTTCAATTTGTTTACATTTGAGGGGGAGCATACAAAGTGTTAATACCATTACAACCTTTTACCTTGATGTCTAAGGGTGAGAGATAGTTGAGGAGAGATACCTAGAGAAGTTTTGTCTTGGCACATGTTGCTATCAATAACAAAGGGGGAGATTGTTGAAAGAATTAAGAAGGTTGTCATAAATGAGTTGTAATTGATGTTAACACTACATGATGGTTATCTACATTGTGTTGAGGATGATTATAGAAGAGTTATTTTGCAAGAGGGTTTGATCCACACACAAGAACAATCAAGTATTTTTGCTAAGTGTCTACACCAACATATTCAATACATAGAGTCCTCTGATAATGTGGTCTACATTTTTTCACTCTTATAGATTTACTTCTACAATTCTAATATGTTGTTTATGGAAATTAGTAGCATATTCATTCAAAATTTCACTTGATTTGGAAAAGTGGTTTGAAAGGTACAAGTAACAGAAGATCGACATATAAGGTTTACAAATTTTTGTGTGTATTGGCTATAACTTGACTAGTCTGCACTCCTCCATGGATTTGAATTATACCTTATGATTTTGGGAGAATATTAACAGGCATCAATGCATTATGTTTTCTAGTTGGCATGACTTTTTGAGGTCCATGTATCCTATGGTGATGATCAATTGGAGTACTTTGCTTTTAGGTCCTATGCTTGGCTGACCTAATACATGTAAAGAGTTGAAAATATTAAATATGTGATGTGAATGTAAGAGGGAGCTATTATAGGTCCATTCCAGCCTATATTATGCCTTGCACATGTGGTTTTGGGTGCAAAGGTATTTTGATTTGAATTAGATGTTGATAAGGAACACTTTGTATGTTTTAGGGCTACATCTAATTAGGCCAACCTAATTGATGGTTATGATGGAGTTTGATATATATACAAGGTTGTTTTGAGTTTTTGAACATTGATTTTTAGTATGTACATGATTTGAATGCAAGAAGTGATGCAAAATTTTGCAGAATTGAGCGAATAAGTTGTGAAAGTTGAGAAGAGGTGTGTGAATGTAAAGAAGAGAAAAGATTTGTACTCTGAGTTGGATGAAGTGTATTAAGTCAATGTTTTGATCCTCAAAGGAACTAAATCCAACATATGTCAGATGCACTTTGTATCAGTTCAAATCGTGGTTGTGAAGCCACTTCTTTCTATCTTTCTTTTCTCTATTCTATGCTTGATGAATATACTCTTCAATGCTCTCGAAAATAATATTTTCTCTAGGAATACTTGCATAAAGTGTGTTAGGTTTGAATTGATTGAAATACCTTTTATTATAGGTCTTTATCTAATTTCATGAAAATTAGATTCTATAAGATGACATTTGAAACTTGAAATTGAATCATTAAAATGCTACCAAAAACATATTAAAAATTGAGATATAGGACTTAAGGAGGACCCTTTTGCTTGGGAGAATGGGTCATGGGACCTAAATCTAGGACACACAATTTCCAAGGAAATTAATTTATTGTTAGCATTTGTTTAATGTCAGTTTCCCTTTCAAAAAAAAGAATACTAAGGCCTAGGAATGTATAATTTAGGCAACTAGAAGCTTAATTAAGTACAATTAATTAAGGGACCCAAACATAGTGTGAAAATGTAAAGGAGTACATTTTTCTACACTACATGTTGATTATAAGAAAAATTGTGATTATTGTTTTATTATGTGATGTTAATGATCATTTTCATTTATAGGATGACTGTTTAGATTGGATAGTTAGTTGATAAGATTATTAGTAGGAGAACCATTATGGAAAATTCGTCAAACACTAGAAATGCCAAATAGTTTGGGAAAAAATCCATCATAATATTTGTTTACATTAGGATGTTTTGGTGGTTGGAAATGATTTTTCCTTATCCCTTGTAACAATTTTTAATTATCAATGTACACAAAGTATAATGACATTGAAGAGAAAAAAATATGATGATCAATGGCGATGTGGAATAAATATGCACCTTATGTATGTATCAAAAAGTCCAATGCATATGGAGTGATTGAGCATTGCAAGAACACCTATTTATGACAATTAGACCCCATCTCCTAATCGTTTCTTAATATTTCATCAAATCCTTCAAATGTATCTATGATCTATGATTTTATGCATTGTCTTTCATATTCATAATGTTATTGTAGCATTATTTTAGAAAATTTTACTTTGTTATTTGTAGACTTATTGGCATCACTTTTATCCTCAAGAGTATGGACATCCACATTCTAAAATAGTGAAAATTTATAGGTGGGATAGAGATAGATTGTAATCAACTTATAGGGTTCTAAGAGTCACAACTTGTTGTGCCTATAACACACACACCGCATTTAGAATGGGGACCCTCTCTTTTCGTTTTACTGGGTCACCTTTGCTTCTGCCTCATTTTGTGTTCCCCCTATTTTTGAATCCTAAGTGGTCAAGGAGTCTTAGAAGAATCATCCCAAGTTGACCAAGTTTTTCCACCCTCAAATTTTTGAAGCCTTTGGCCTTTGTGGGGTTCCCCTTGCAGTTTTACTTCAAACTTTAAAATTGACGTCCTCTGGGCAATGTAGGTCTACCCTTGCAAGCCACCCTATGTGGGATTCCATGGCATCTTCATAGTTTCAAATGATCTACTCCTGACACCCTCCCACCTCATGGGACCCGTGGTCCCATTTTCTATTCTCATTGCTGACTTGCCAGATGGCCAACCCTCGACTTCCGTTCACTTGGCGGACCCTGCTGCTTTTGACTCCATCCCTCTTGAAAGGTGTGTCCACCAACTCCAACCACTATCGTACCCACATTAATGGTGGGAATTAAATGCTAAAAAAATCTATAAATAGGAATTTTGAAATGTCATTTTCACTGTCAGGAATTTTAGGAAGTGTATCAAAGCCACCCGCCATCTCCACCTTTGTGCCTATAGAGCTTCTTCACTGATCTAAAGTCTCATCATTCACAACCTCTTCAATTCCATCGAGTTCTTCAAGTTGGTTTTCTTCTATCAAGTTATGCTTTTATTTTTCTTTAGTTTTCACAAAAGTTGCTAAATTTTGGTGAAAGAAAACTTGAAAACTAGTTAGAACACCCCTGGGCGAGCAAAAATCACAAGTTAGAATTTTGAAACCCTTCAAAAATCTATCCGCTAGAGGCTTGCGAGACTTGGACCTCTTGTGACTGTTCTTGAACTAGGGCGTTCATGCCCTATAGACCCTCAAAGCACCCGTCACTGTTATTATTCCTAAAAATGCTAAAATTCAAACATTGGTTGACACTCTCCTCGGGCCTGCTCTTATGGGAAGACACCCTTGTCCACCCATCAATCTTTGGCTTATCCCATATTTCATGAGTCCAAAAGGAAGGATCCTTCTTCCTCTTAGGTCTGCAAGTGCGAGCCTCCACTTGCAAAATGCTCCTTGAGCCCCACTATTCTAAATGGCTATCTGATACCATCCCTCTGCCAGGCGGGCCTCGCCCCAGTGGTCTTTGATAAAATTCAACCTTACCAAAATTCCTAAGTTCGGGCCTGTTGTGAACTTTTGCCTAGGGATTACTGTCTCAAATGGCCTTAGTAACCCATCCTTCCACCCAATGGACCCTGCCTTCATGACCACTGTCCGAGCTCAAAACCAAAGCAACTTATTTAAGGAAAACCATCCTTTGCAGATTTCTATCAACCTTTCACCATTGTTCAAATGACCATTCAAAATGGTGAAACCTTGGCATCTCTCTGTCTTTCAGGCCCCACCCTAGCCATTTTTGTCCTATTCCCTATGTTGAAATGACTAATTATTGGACTTCTAGCGGGTCCCCTATAGCGGGCCTTCATTTGTGGGTTTCCGCTTCAAGTTTTCCGTCCCAAACGACCCTGCTAGACCATCTCTTCGCCCTGCGGAGCCCACACTTGTTACCTCCGTTTGATCCCAAAGAAATGAAAATGATGAAGTGAAAGACTTCGCGGGCTGCCCCATGTGGGTAGCCACTTGTAGATGACCGTCCTATCATTTCCATGTAAAATGAATGAGGAATCCCATTAGCTCACTATGTGGGACCCGAACCTGCTATTTCCCTTTGACTGTTTGTCAATGAACGAGCGAGTGATGCCTAAGCTACTTGTAGACTCGATGATGTGGGCTTCCCATGGCAGACTTTCATCTTGCCTCCACTGTTCCAAATGGCCAACCTCCAACACCTTCCTGCAACTTACGGCCCACCCTTATCGAAACCATATGGAATTCAACAATACAATGAAAATCATCCCTCGAGTCAGCAAGCCCTACATGGTAGGATTCTACTTGTGGGGTGCTGCTCTACTAATGCTGTTTCAATAGTGGAGCCTCAAATGGCCAAGTTCACTCCGGCTCCCATAGTCCTTGAGTCTACACGCCTAAGTGATGAGCTTAACACTCCCAAAGCCTCAAAATGGATTTAATCCATGTGCTAAATTAGCTTGATCTCCTTAGTGGACCCCACTTCATGGCCAAACCATGATGCAGGTAGAACCTTGTGGGCCATCGTGCCCTAATTGCTATCCCTTTTGCAGCTGCTTCCAAAATGATTGCCAACCCAGGGAAGTCCGCACCCCTTGACCTGCATGGCCATGAATTCCTCAAACGAATGGCTAACAATGATCCAAGAGAAATGTTAGGCTCCTTGAATGATGAATTACTTGATCTAACATCATTTTTGCTAGATTTTGGCTAACATTCCTCATGTTTTTATGCTTGAATGTGCTCACTGCTCCTTTTCCTACAGGATAAATGGAACCAATTGCAAGACCTTCAGAGGCAGCCATAGAGAAGGAAAAGGGAAATAAGTTAGCCAAAGCACCAAGGGGCAAGGAGGATACGGATAAAATGAAGTACAAGTTCCAAGGGGAGCCCCTCAATTCAAAGGTCACCACCGACTAAAAAGAGATCTCAGATACTAACTTGGGGCATATTGACATTGATGAGTTCAAGCAAAGGGTCATTGTCAACCCTACCACAGAGAACGCCAAAAGAATCAGAAGAAGTGGGTTAGCCAAAGCTTCCAGTTTCCCACCTACCCTCATTACTCCCAAACTTGTAATGGCTTGTAGAGAGGCATGCCAGGAAGACACTAAAAGAATAATAGATAGAGATGGCAACATACTTGCAAATTTCTCTGCAAAGTCTATCAAGTAAACCTTCCATATACCAACCTTTGATGAAATGGAAGAAGCATCTAAAGAATATTCCAAAACACATGGGATGCCAACCCCCTCAAGTGTAAGAAGCTTATCAATAAATATTGGCTAAAGGAGAAGAGGGGAAGTGCAAATAAGGTGCCCCAAGAGCTCTTCACGAGCGAATTTCATGAAGACTATCATGACTTGGTAACCTTATTGAGAAGGGTCATGGGTCTTCCAACTGCAACCTTCTTCCAGGAGTGGATGTTGTACTTTATAGAGGAAATCATCAGGGGAAAGATCCAATTCCATTGGGTAGGAATGATCAGCAACTGCCTACATGAGCAATGTGGCAGTGAAGAAAACTTCACAATTTTACATGACATCATACCTAGTCTATTTGCTTGCTGACTGTGTCCAATACAGAGGTTTGTTTGTAGCTCCCAGCCAAACATTCAATTTCCCAAGTTTACCTACATCCAGGCCCAAGGCTTCTCAGAGAAACCATATAAGTTGCCCTGGTACCCAAATGATCGGTTGATATTACTTGAGCTCTCCTGATAGCTATAGCGTGCACACACCCTCTTGAGAAACAAGCATAGGGTAGGGATCCCTTATCCCCTCACATTTGGTTAGGGAATGTATGAAATCCTTGCATCTCAATGTGCAGAATACTTTGATAAGGAATTGAATGAGTACAACTTAAAGTTCCACACTACCAGGCCATGGATAGATCCGTATGGCAAGCTAAAGAAGGTAGTCGGGATAGAGTATTCCCATTTGCATGATGTTGAGGAATTTTGGGCCAATTTAAAAGATGATAAGGAATTGTGTATGAGGCACTACATGTGCATGATGATGTATTTTGTTAAAATAGTCAATTTGTTTCTAGTGCCAAACCAAATCATGGAGAATGAAAACATGGTGATTGATCCTAGGTATGATGCTATAGCCAACTTGCCACTGCCGTTAATTGATTGGGATGAGGAAGAGGTCAATGACCTCGATATTTTGATGAAACCCATTCAGGAAAGAACAAAACAATGGATCGATGGGAAGATTGCTCAATTGAAGTTGCAGGGGGCTACTCTAACATATAGTGAGCTCGAGGATGAACCTGAGAGTGAAACTGATAGTGCCTTTGCCACTGCTGCTCTGATTGAAGAGAATTCAACGTCTCCTCCCACTACATGGTCCAAGAAGAGAAAAGAAATGGTTGAACATTATCCCAAACATAGGGTGTATTCAAGGAAATCCTCAGAAGGTAAGCCTTCCAAGAAGTCAAATAAGTCAGGCAATTTCATTGATATGCCCACCATATAGGAAGACCTGCTCCATGAGGGAGAGGAGGCAAAGGCCAAGCAACCAAAGCCCCCATTTTCTGCCTGTACCCTCGCTACCACAACCACTTCTACTGATGCCACTATTATCACTCCTCCACTTACTTCTCAGGTGATGGTTTCTTCTTCTCCACCCGCGGTGGTCATTTTGGTCCACCTTGTGTCCACTTCACCCAACACCAATCCTGGTGGTAGATTCCTTGTCTACTACCACTTCTCCACTCTCCTCCTCCTCCATGTCTCCATCATCAACCCTCCCACTAGCTACTACAACAATGCCAATACCTACCATCTCGCTCCCAAAATCCTTTGCTCAGAATATGCAAAATATACCAACAAAGCCATTTGGGGTGTTCATGAATCCAACAGTACAAGTTTCTCTAGCACAAGTTGTCGCTAGCCTTCCCATCCCTACTCCTCCAACCAAGCCACTAGAAATGAAAGAAACAATGCAGATCTTTGAGGATTTGGAAAGGTAAGAAAGGGAAGCAACCAAAGAAATGGATGAGGAAGTGGATGATTATCACAAACATCCTAGGAATCAACACCTAGTAATTGATGAAGTGGTGCATGAGGAGGAAGAGGAGGAAACACAATCATTTGAAGAAGACATTGAGGAACTAGGCACAAAGTATATTGTGGAAAAATTCAACCCAAAGATCGAAGAGGAGTTGGCCTAGCAACTCAAGAATGTTGGAGAAGAAGTTGAAGAGAAGCCCTTTGGAGAAAGGAAAGATACAAATGAGAAAATGGAGGACACATAACCTCCAACTAGGGAATAGGGTAGAAGCCCTGAACATGATGAAGAAATGCCTCCTCCAGGAGAAGAAGATGAGCTTGAAAGGGAGACTGAAGTGAGGAAGAGCCTGAAAGCAAAGAATTATGAAGAGTGTGTGCAACAAGAAGAAGAAGAGAAAACCTCTAAGGGGGAGGACAACCCCAAAGAGCATACAACCATTGAATCCCTGGGGACAGAAATAATATTTATTTGTGTTTTCAATGATGATGAAGAAGAAGAGATATAAAAAAAAACTCCAGGTAGCAAAGAAATAGAAATTTAGCATATTTGAGAAGGGGAAGGTGATCATGAATCACCAAAGGAAGCGTCCTAGATGCCAGAATGGCTTGAAAAGAAATTAGAGAATAAAACCTTGACCCCAATGGATCTAAAGGCAAGACTCAAAGCCATCTTGTCTCAAGAACAAATAAGCATGAAGAAGGAGAAGAAACCAAAGGTCAGATCTCATTTAATAATGGACTCATCAGGATCTAGGATAGTACAAATAGCTACTCTGGTGATGGGGGAAGAGGGGGTCAACTATAATATCTCCATTGTTGATCTAGGGACAACCATGAGAGAGTAGAAAATTGACCATCTTTAGGGATTTGTTGCCACCATTGTGCATCAGATGCATAAGGATAAATCCTCTAAGGAGGAGTTAAAAGCATAGGTGGTAGATCTAACAACCTATATTCAACAATGGTTGTCAACTGAAGAGCTACCCACCATATTATCAACACCACCCCAGCTACTGTCCAAAGAACATATTAGTAAGCTGGAAAGAAGGAAAAATTGGACAAAGGCCACTAAGGAATGGTTTTGACGAGTGATCTACAAAGACAATATGGGCATAGGGCACATTGTCAGAATGACTAACAAATTCAGGCTTATACAACAACAACTGGAGGAAATGGAGAAAATATGTCTTTGCTACGCTGAATTCTATAGAATCACCAACCCAAAGATTGAAGTTGTCCTCAAAATATCAGAGAAAGCCTGGGAAAAGGAAATTGGCATCGTCAAAGATGATCACTGGTTAGTCGAGATGTGGAAAATGGCCCTTGATCATTGGAATGAGGTGATAGAAAGAGTGTTGAATGAGGTCGATCTTGACCTTGAATGGGAAAAAGAGAATTAGGAAGACAGTGAGGATTATATTAAGTTGATGACTAATTGGGATGTGTTTGCTGAAGAACTAGATGCAGAAAAGATTAAATAATACTTCCATAAAAAGACGGAGGAGGGTGCAATAGACGACTTGTCCCCGCTCTTCATGGATTTCACTGCCAGGGCATTTGTTCAATCAGAACAAATGGTGAAGGCCACTCCAAAGTGTACAAAGCATGGGCAGGAGGTGGCCAATTGTTCTAAGAAACTTCATTTTTAGATTCTCCAATCCAAGATTGTTCAGAAGGATAGGCTTCGGCTTTTAGTGAGAAAATTTGTGGAGTATGCCACCATCAAGAAAAGTGAAGGAAATCCTATCATAAATGATGAATTCCTCACAGGGTAGCTGCAACAAAAGGAAATCAGCTAGAAGACAAAGGAGCTACAGTTCTGCCACTAGATGACAAAATAGGCTAGAGGACAAAAGTGAATTTTATATTGTAAAATATTTGGGGTAGGTGAAACCCTAATCTGTAGTGAATCTTGGCTACACAATGAGATTAAATCTTGGCTATTCATTTTTCTTTCTGGACACTATAAATAGGGGGTCTCCTCTCATTTTCAAAGAGAGAGTTGAGTTTTTGTAAAGAGATGCTATTGGAATTTTAATAGTTCATTGATTTTGGTGGATTCTTGAGTTCCAATTCCATGTTTCATGATTCTTCTCCTCCTCCTAGTTAGTGAATTTGAGTAGATTAACTTTATTGTTCTATAGTTAATGTTGTTCATTGATGGTGAATGATTCTGCTATGTTGATACCCTTCCTTGTTCATGCTTTTTTCTATTTATTGATGATAAACTATAGTGTAAAGCTATTCTAAACATTTTTTGAATGTTGCACTTAAATTCTATCTTTTTTTCATGCTTTATGGTGAATGAATGATTGAAATATGCAAACCTTAGAATATTACACTAGCTCTATGAGACTATGAGGTGATTTGGTTAAGTGGGATTTAGTTTTAGGAAGGTTGTCCATTGTAGTACCCTCCATTGTCACTGTTCATCAATAGTTTTAGGTCTAGGAACTTACTCTCTTCCCTGCCCTTTTTCCTTTTTTTTTTAATAGTGATTTTAGATAAATTTCATTGCACATTATAAAGCCAAATATGAAGATCAAAGTGGAGTTTAAGACTGTTGTCCTGAACTTGCAACACTAGAGCAACACTTCAAAAAAATTCATAAACTTCATTCAAAGAGCCAATTCCGTCCAACTTAACTCACATAAGGCTGCCCTGTGATGACCAACAAGATCACATTGAACCAACTGAATTATTCCCAGCATGTCATGACCTGACACCCGAGAGACCTTGGGGTAATTTTTAGCAACTTGTTGTTGGAGATTTCCTTTCAAGAGAGGTAGTGCATTCGTGTGCTGCCTATGTTGAGAAGTTGCAAAAACACCCATCAACACAATTGAGTTTCAGATGGGAGAAATATAGAGAGGGCATTAAATGTTGATTGTGAATTGAATGTGGGAAGGACTTAAATATTCAACATTTCACATTGAAGAATGTGGTGTAAGTGGGTATGTGACTAGGTCAAGCAATGCAAATTTGTATGGTGTATGACAAAAGATAAAATATGGGTGATAAGATGGTTTTGGGGAAAAAATATTTGTTATTGTTTCATAAGTAATAGATGTCATTGAGGAAATGATTCATCTATGTTGTAATATTCTATGCATTAGATAAAAATAAATAAAAGAGAAGAAAAATGATATAAAAAAGAGAACAAGAGTAGAAATGGATAAAAGTGTATAAGAGAATAAGGGAAAAGGAAAAGGAAAAGAAAAAGAAAAAGAAAAGTGATCTAGGGTAGGAACATGAGAGTATAATGGTCAATTTTTTCTACTACTATTATTGCATAAGTGAATATCACAACTACATAATCTATAGTGATGAAATATACTTCTAGTGGCAATGGATCAAAGGATGGGAACAATCATGGAGAGCACAAGAACACAAGGGTGTGGATAAATAAAAAAGGGGAAATACCAAAGGATAGTTTTATAGAGATATGATTTACAAGAAATGGGTTCAATAATATCATTTTCATTTTGATGAGGGTTGGTTCCTTTTCATTTAAAGCCAAATAATAGTATCTTGAACCCTTTTCCATATAACAAATTTTTAGGAGAAAAGGGGTATCAATAAGTTTAGGGATAACAAAAATGAATGTCATTATTGATGATGTTTTTATTGGATAAAGATGAATTTGGGGAGTGTTGGATGATACGATTGGTTGGATGAGTGTCTTTAGTACAAAGTCTCTATAAGAGGTGTTCTTTAGTATTGGAATGTGGAAATTGACTATTGAAAAATGAGGTGTTTTCTTAGCTTAATACTCTGTAAAACTTTAATATTGTTGATCTAAATAAGCTTTTCCTTTGTTACATATATTCTTTGTGGGTGATTATCTTGATTAATCCATTTTACTGTTGTAGAATGTAGATAGAAGTTGATAGAAGAACTAGATAAGATATTAGAAGATTACACAAGATGTATTGTGGAGAAACCCTTTCGGGAAAAAACTCCAGCAAGAATTATTCTATTATTCAATATATGAATTATAATAGCTTCAATTATTGCTTGAGAATGCTTCTTCTATCTTCACCAATCTTCTTCACAACCTACAATAAAACTGTAATAACTCTATTCAACTTGCTTGAGATATATAGGCTTTAATCAACTTTGTAAAATCAACTTGAGTTATAATTACAATGCTCAAGCCCTATCCCTAAAAGGTATACCTATCTCATGCAAATAGGGTTATTACATGAAGAAAAATGCTAAAACATGTGCTTCATCCATTTGGGCGTCCCAAACTGAAGTCACAACCCAAACTTCATTCTATTGATAATTTCAAAGATCCTTCTCAAAGTTGGCACCCATAAGTAATCCTACTTTACTGAGCCTTTAGAAATATCTCAACATGAAAAAGAGGTAAATTCAAGAAAGCATCTTGGGTGCCCAAGTTGGCTCCAAGTGATTTCTTGTTAACTGAAACATTTACTCAACACAATTCATGCAAGAATGGTCATCCCCTATTAACTGGAGGTAGTCCTTGTTATCTGTCATACAACTCAAGTTATTAGCCATGCATTCCAAGTTAACTGAAGCTAACTACATGCAACTCAAAATAACCAATATGCATGCAACTGAAGATAACTGAACCATAACTGAACTAAACTCATCTGAACTTCACTTCACTTCATGCATGCAAACATCAAATCCTAAATCCTAGGATCATTACATGCATTCAGAAGTGTTATCTCTTACTCCAAATAGTTAACTTAACTCCTTTTGTTACTTTTTCTTTGTGGGTGATTATCTTGATTAATCTATTTTATTTTTGTAGAATATAGACATAAGTTGATAGAAGAACTAGACAAGATATTAGAAAGATTACACAAGATGTACCGTGGAGAAACCCTTTCAGGAAAAAACTACACCAAGAATTATTCTATTATTCAATCTCTAAATTACAATAGCTCCAATTCTTGCTTGAGAATGCTTCTTTTTCCTTCACCAATATTCTTCACAACCTGCAATAAAAACTCTCATAACTCCATTCAACTTGCTTGAGATATATAGGCTTTAATCAACTTTGTAAACTCAACTTGAGTTATAATTACAATGCACAATCCCTATCTCTAAAAGGTACGCCTATCTCATGCAAATAGGGTTATTCCATGAAGAATAATGCTAAAACATGTGCTTCATCCATTTGTTGGAAATAGGATGCCATTTAATTGCAAATCCTAAACATCAATTATTTCTTATATCTCCCAGATTCTTGGAATGTGTTCAACAACACTAAGATTAGGATGGGATTAATTATTTCAATGAAATAAATCATAAAATTGACATTTGTAGTTATTCCTAAATAATAGGAGCATGTGGGTGCACACATGGTAAGGTCACACTCACCTCGAGTTCAATTAACTATTCAGAGCAAGAGATAACACTTCTGAATGCATGTAATGATCCTAGGATTTAGGATTTGATGTTTGCATGCATGAAGTTCAGTTCAGTTCAGTTATGGTTCAGTTATCTTCAGTTGCATGCATGTTGGTTATTTTGAGTTGCATGTAGTTAGCTTCAGTTAGCTTGGAATCTATGCTCCACGGGGTTTCAGGGACGGGGAGTACCCAATACGACGAGACAAGTTTCTGGTACGAGGGTACTTTTGGGTCATTTTTTAGGGGACGGCAAGGGACGAATGATTAAAAAATAGGGAATTTTTTAAAAATATATAGAAATTTCAAATGTTCATAACATTGATAAAGCATTCATTCTAGACATTTGTATAAGCTTAATACATATCATTAGACTTGAATTGAGATTTCACATGAGAATCGACAAACAAATTAACAAAATTCAAATGCTTTTCATTATCAATGTGCACACATATCATATAAAAGTCTGTTAATTATAACCAAAATTCCCAAAGGCTCCAAGTCTCAACTATGAAATGACATGCTAAACATAAAACTAAGAAAATATATCACTGTCCAAGGTCCCTAATCAGCATAAGGTAGGTCTAAATCAGTATCACCCTCACCATTAGAGCTCGAGTCAAAGTTAGTGTTAGTGTCCATGTCAATAGAAGGATCTGCCTCAACCAATGGAACCCCAACCAATCCCTCATGTGCATTCTCCTCAATCAGCATAGCATCTTTGCGATTAACATCCCAACG
Organism: Sequoia sempervirens; assembly: GCA_007258455.2. Lineage (NCBI taxonomy): Eukaryota > Viridiplantae > Streptophyta > Pinopsida > Cupressales > Cupressaceae > Sequoia > Sequoia sempervirens. The sequence goes on along the minus strand of VDFB02040522.1, from coordinate 273,847 downwards.
TAAGGCTGGAGTCTAATGATACTGACTAATTTGGCGATCTTTCATGCAGCTGCTCTTCTTTTGCTCTCCTTCACTTCACAAGCCAAATGTAAAAATGAGTTTCTTTTTCTCATTTTAGGGAATATATAAGGCATAAATTAGGTTAAGTGGCATGGCACGTCCCTTGTGGGACTGCCAATGCCTTTTTTCATTTTAAAAAACTTTGATTTTTTATAAAATTGTGTTTTTTTTGCTGCTGGGCCATAGGGTACTTCTAGAAGTACCCGATACGGATGGGGGACGACTGGGAAGTTTCAGGTACTTCTAGAAGTACCCTACGTCCCCTGCATTCTGCCAAAAGTCCCCTGGAAGTACCCGGTACTTGGTTGGAAAAAGGGGATGGCCAGGGGACGTTTCCTAGCAGTCCCGCGTCCCCGTTTCGTACCCGGTATGGGAAAAGGCATAAAAACATAGGGGACACGTCCCCGTGGAGCATAGCTTGGAATGCATGGATAATAACTTGAATTGTATGATAGATAATAGGGATTACCTCCAGTTAATAGGGGATGGCCATTCTTGCATGAATGGTGTTGAGTAAATGTTTTAGTTAACAAGAAATCACTTGGAGCCAACTTAGGCACCCAAGATGCTTTCTTGGATTTACCTCTTTTGCATGTTGAGATATTTCTGAAGGCTTAGTTAAGTAGGATTACTTATGGGTGCCAACTTTGAGGAAGAGCTTCAGAATTATCAATAGAATGAAGGTTGAGTTGTGACTTCATTTTGGGACGCCCAAATGGATGAAGCACATGTTTTAGCATTGTTCTTCATGAGATAACCCTATTTGCATGAGATATGACATACCTTTTAGGGATAGGGCTTGTGCATTTTAATTGTAACTCATGTTGAGTTTACAAAGATGATTAAAGCCTATATATCTCAACTTGCTCAAGCAAGTTGAATAGATTTGAGAGAGTTTTTATTGTAGGTTGTGAAGAAGATTGGTGAAGATAGAAGAAGCATTCTCAAGCAAGAATTGGAGCTATTGTAATTCAGAGATTGAATAATAGAATAATTCTTGGTGGAGTTTTTTTCTGAAAGGGTTTCTCCATAGTACATCTTGTGTAATCTTTCTAATATCCTGTCTAGTTCTTCTATCAACTTCTGTCTACATTCTACAACAGTAAAATGGATTAATCAAGATTATCACCCACAAAGAATATATGTAACAAAGAAAAATCTTACTTAGATCAGCAATATTAAAGTTTTACAGAGTATTAAGCTAAGAAAACACCTCAATTTTCAACATTTTCTATTATTCAATCTCTGAATTACAATAGCTCCAATTCTTGCTTGATAATGCTTCTTCTATCTTCACCAATCTTCTTCACAACCTACAATAAAACTGTAATAACTCTATTCAACTTGCTTGAGATATATAGGCTTTAATCAACTTTGTAAACTCAACTTGAGTTATAATTACAATGCTCAAGCCCTATCCCTAAAAGGTACACCCATCTCATGCAAATAGGGTTATTCCATGAAGAACAATGCTAAACATGTGCTTCATCCATTTGGGCATCCCAAACTGAAGTCACAACTCAACCTTCATTCTATTGATAATTTCAAAGATCCTTCTCAAAGTTGGCACCCATAAGTAATCCTACTTAACTGAGACTTTAGAAATATCTCAACATGAAAAAGAGGTAAATCCAAGAAAGAATCTTGGGCACCCAAGTTGGCTCCAAGTGATTTCTTGTTAACTAAAACATTTACTCAACACCATTCATGGAAGAATGGTCATCCCCTATTAATTGGAGGTAGTCCCTGTTATCTGTCATACAACTCAAGTTATTAGCCATGCATTCCAAGTTAACTGAAGCTAACTACATACAACTCAAAATAACCAACATGCATGCAACTGAAGATAACTGAACCATAACTGAACTGAACTGAATTGAATTGAATTGAATTGAACTAAACTAATTCTGAACTGAACTGAATTGAACTGAACTCATCTGAACTGAACTAAACTTCATGCATGCAAACATCAAATCCTAAATCCTAGGATCATTACATGCATTCAAAAGTGTTATCTCTTACTTTAAATAGTTAACTTAACTCAAGGTGAGTGTCACCTTACCATGTGTACACCCACATGTTCCTATTATTTAGGAATGACTACAAATGTCAATTTCATGATTTATTTCATCCAAATATTAATCTCATCCTAATCTTAGTGTTGTTGAACACATTCCAAGAACTTAGGAGATACATGAAATAATTAATGTTTAGGATTTGCAATTAAATGGCATCCTATTTTCAACATTGACAACATCTACATTATATTCACCAATTATATGGAAAGAAGATATTTAAATAGATTTATCATGAGACAATTCGTGTATATAAACCATATAATATTGATCATCAATTTCATAATTATTTATATTTTCCACTACCATAGATATAAAGAAAGGAAGTAGACACATTATGCATAAAAGGTAATCATTAAGAAAAAGATAAAAAATTAGTTATTTATCATAATATGACTATAATGTGTATCTATGAAATATTCAATAATATCCTTTTCATTATGTGTATTAAATAAGCATTCTCATATTCTATTAAAAATGGTATGAAATTGGTGTGATGGGGGCATTAATTATCTTTTTTCTTTTGAATGAATTCTTTTATAAGAATGAATTTTGTTGACTTTATTGGTTTGGGCTTCCTATAGAGAGAATGAACACATGTGCCACTATATTGGTTAGAGCATGTAAACTTTGGTTGGGTTTTATCTAACCATACATAGATTTAAGAAATGATTTCCTTCCTTTATATTTAAATTCATTTTTGGGGATAGGTATTTGAGAGAAAGCATTGAAGACAAAGCTCCTATGGAGTTGTTGAGGGATTGGGAAAGGGTTTTCATTTTGAATTTTAAGTGTGTGTGTTGTAAGAGCTTATTGATGCTCTCTTGAGTGTTGGAAGAAGATCTACCTTCTTAGTGTTTTCTTGGGATATTTAAAGAGCTGAAATGGAGTCTTATGGATGATATTTAAAGGCTTTGTTAAATGATGAAAGTATTTCCTTCATATTGATAGATTTTTCTTGCAAAGAGAGGTATTTTACCTTGTTTAAGTCATTTATTTTCATTCTTTCTTTATAGTAATATATGAAATGAGTATAGGGGGTTCATCCCATAGTGCAATGGTTAAGTGGTGGAATTGTTGTTGTGGGCATCAGGATTCAAGTCTCCGATAGGCTATTGTGATTGTAGGCACTATTCCTTCGCTGATCCAATGTGCTCAGAAGCTTGACCTATAGTCCTCATATTTGTGGCCTCTCTGGTTTATAGCTCCAGGATAAAAAGAACTTACAAAAAAAACAAAATTACATCAAAATATTGTTGATAAAAAAAGTGAAATAGCTAAGACAAAAGCCAACTAATAGCTAAAAAACAACGAAATAACATACAACATAACACAACAATAACCAAAATAAACTATTTCAAAATTATAAGGTGTTGGCCACCTCCAGTTCTTGATTGTAGTGAAGATTTACCATTGAGATCAAATCATTTTTCTCTTTTTCAAATGTTTTCTTCATACTTCTCCCTATCCTTGCACTTGGGCCCTTGTCCTCATCTTTTTTTGGCTTTTTACCCTTTTCTTTGGTAGATCGACCTTTCACCTAATGCCATGCATAGATTTGATACTCTCTAAGCTGACTAAGTTTCTCCAATAGAACCTTAAGGGAGTCTGCATTATTCTTGATGGGCATATGGTTGATTTGTAACAACTTCTTGATATCCTCATCAATCTCTTTTACTTTACTTTCAACTTCTTGGAGTCGGTTTTCATAGTCAGTATTTAAATAAGAGACTAAAATTTCCAAGTCAACAAGCCTCTCAATAAGAAAATTAGAGGCCACCCCCTTGGATTGATTTGGAAAATTCTCTTTTAAGCTTCTGATCTTAATATTAACTTTATTACACTCTTTCATCACCCATTTAGCAAGTTTAAAATTACATGTGGCTTCATTCCTAGCCATATCAAGAAGCTCCATCATGAAAGTATTATCCTCATCAAGGTAAGAGAAGGCCTCCAAGAGGGGATGAAAATTTCCAGCACACTTAGTCTTTCTTGAATCATAACCTTTAGCTACAATGTCTGAGAATTTTTCTTTACCCTTGCCAACAGTTACAACTTGTTGAGAAAGCTAATGGGTAGGGATTTCCTCAACTACCATGGAAACATATTTGCTATTAGCACAATATAGATCCTTTACTTGTTGAGGAAAGTGTTGAGTGTCTTCATCCTCCTCGGTCTCAGAGTTTCTTGAACACAAACCTTGCTTCTTAAGCCTCTTTTTGGGAGCTTTCTTTTTTTGGCCACCTTTCTTCCTCTTTTGTTGTGGAGATTTTGAAGGTGAGGAATAAACCTCAACTACTTCAACCCTAACCTCCTCATCCATTTTACACTTCTCATCCCCACCATCCTCAATGCTCAATTTTTTCAAAGGGTTTTCAACCATGTTGAGGAGGGGGACCTACTACCTAGGGACTCTAGGCCATGGGAGAGTCTAGAACAACATGATGCCCTGATCTACCTCAAGCTAGATGAATGAATTGGAAAGGTTTAGGGTTTCAAGGGTTGAAAAGAAAGAGAGATCAAGTCACTACTACCCTTCTGCTAACCCAAATGTTTCAAGGGTTCAAGAGAGTTGGTTTTCAAGGTTTGGAATGTAACTCAGAAAACCCACACCAGAGGACTACATCACAGATCATGAAATCTAGTGTGGTGTGCTAGGGTCTCAGGGATGTTTTGGCATTCATACAAACAAAGAGTGTAGAGTACAGTGTATAACACCAAAAAAACCTACTAACTGCATGATTAACAGAGTTTCATGCTACAACAAAGATGGAAAATATAGAAACAATAGAAATAACAAAAAGAATACTTTAACAATACTAAGCTAGAATTTTCTGAGAGAAAGGTGGTAGAAATTGTAGAAACACTTAATTTATCCAAATTTATCCCCTTTCGTCTAAGCATCCCCTTATTTGCATTAATTAAGTAATATCACTATTATTTAATTAATATCCTTAATTTTGCCAAATCCCTAAGGTATTTAATTAATAAATAAATGCCTTATCTCTTTAATCCTCCTTTTCATCAAACAAATTAAATGAATATGACATTTATTTAATTCCTCATATGTCACATCCCTTTGTTAATCCTACTTATTCTTCTAATCTCATCATTAGAGATGTGCATATGCCTAATCCTTGATTATGAATGTATCACATCCTCCAAATTTTGCAAGTTGGCCTCTAATCTCTCTTAGCCACCTAACCCTCTTTCTTAATCATAATTAGTTTATGATTAAGATGTGCACACCCCTAATCATCATTAGGGTCCCATCCTCCATAATTTCCCACTTGCCTTTAATTTGTCATTGCTTTGTCTAATCAAGTACTTGCACAACCTTAATCACCTAATTATCTCAACCTAATCCCCATATCATTTATGGAATGTGTCCTAAGTCAACATCATTAAATGCTTTCTCCTTTTGGAGAAGGCACTCCATTCCCCATGTGAATTTTTAATTCACATTTAATCCCCCAATGCATTCCTTGGAATTTAAAATTCCTTTTCTCATTCCCATGTGGCTATTTGAGGAATTTTTAATTCCTCATATGTTCTCTCACCCACATTGGGACAAGGACCTCCTTTATGAGGAGATCTTGTCCAATCCCAAGGTACTATGTACTACGTCCATGTCATGTACTCTCCTTCCATCTCATGTACACATCATCCTTTTCAAGCCACTTCACATGCCACATGTCAAGATGTGAGGGCTTCTGAGTTCTCAACTCACCTTAGCCCTACATCTTGATCTTGGTGGCTCAATCTCGGCCATCCATTTCCATAGAGAATTCCAAAATTTCTATAAATACCCTCTCTTTTCTCTCATTTTGGGAGAGATCATTCATGCTAGCCAAACTCTTGCAAAATTTTCTCTTGAGCCATACTTAGCCAAAATTTCATACTTGCACCCATTTTCACTTGTTTTTCTTATCCTCATCTCATCTTATTGCTTGAATCCCTTACCATCAAAGGAGCATACAACATCGAAGATTGAAGGGCCAACCAAAGGACAACTCAACAAGGTGAAATCTTTTATTTTGCTTAGTTTATTTAATAATTAGGCCAATCTTGAGGTGTAGGGTGTTTTTAGTTGTTATTTGCACTCTTTTACTTGCTACTCATATTCTAACAAGTATTTTTGCCTTATCACATTTCTGGCACGCCCTGTGGGACCTAGAAACGGGTCTATATCTTTCACGTTTGCTATTTTTTTTTCATTTTTTGCAGGTGCAGGTTGCAGAGGGGCAGACCCAACCCACTGAGGGGCAGACCCACCCTTAAGGGGAAGACCTAACCTGACTGATAGGCGGACATTCCGTCCATAGGAGGACCCGACCTTGCCCAAGTGTGGACCTGCCCTCGATAAACTCCAGAAAGTGTTTTTTACAAATTTTTCACAGAGGGGCGAACCTGACCTATAGACAAGAGAACCTGCCCTCTACACAGGTGAACTTGCTCTCTAAAAAGATGAACATGCTTGGTAGATAGATGAACTTTCCCTCCAGATAGGTGAACTTTCCCTCCTTATTGGTGGATATGCCCCAGACAACTTTTTCCAGAAGGTGAAATTTTAGTTTTCAACACTTTTTTTGGTTATTTTAGGTGTTTCTAACCTCCTAACGTGTCTTGTTTGAGTCTGTCCAAGCATTTAATCAACAGTTGGCAGAAGAAAAGGATGAGAATCACTAACAAGTTTCCTTGCAGGGTTAGTTATTTGTCAACTATTGCTTGTCATTTTGCATAACTTAGGCACATAGTTTAACTAGGAGGTGTCAATCAATCTTGTTTGTTGTGTTTGTGGGTAAGCTACTTGATGTATCCAATCCCCTTGCACCATTTGGTGATCCTGGGTGATGAGAAATCATAGCTTACCAAGTCCTTTGAGTCACCCTCTTTTTCTTTTCTTAGTGGAACCTGCTTGGGGATTTCATCACCTTAAGGGATGATTCCAACCATGTGTACCGGTGGGGTATATAAAGGAGGGAGAGTGAAAGATGTACCTCAATCCAACCATGTTGTAATTGATGAAGCGTCGGGATGACATGAAGAGTTGGTTCGAACCTTTAGTATCTCGCTAAGGTTCTCGACTCACGCTTGTAATGGGTTGGTGTTTACGGTTTGGGCCTCATGTACAAGGTGTATATCAAGGACTCCTTAGCAACCATGTTCATCCTAGAATAGAAGACTTTCTCAGCCATACCCTTTCTAGTAGACTTAGGTTTGTGTTGTCTAAATTGTCTTCTTTGTGTGAAACCAGTGATTTCTGATTAATTGACTCAACCATATCCTTTTGATTGATGTTTGCCATGTTTTGGGTCCTTTGCCTTAGTCATTTTGTCAAAAGTCAAGTTTAAACCTATCCAGGGGTGAACCTGACATTTGAACAAGAAAACTTGACCCACCCAGGGGTGAACTTGACCTTGAACCAGCCTTTTCCAACCTCTTTTAGCCAATTTGGACCAACTTTAGCTCCATAGGTGAACTTGCCCTTTAGTTAGGTGAACTTTCCCTCTAGTCAGGCGAACTTTCCCTCTAGACAGGCGAACTTGCCCTCTGGATTGGTGAACCTAACCTCTGGATAGGTGAACCTAACCTCCAGAGGTAGACTTGACCCTTGAATGGTCATCTTTATCCTCTATTTCATCATTCTAGACCCCCGTTTCATCGTTTCGTACGCTTGTTTCTCCATTCTGATCACTCGTTTCCTCATTTTGAGTAAATGTTCATCCATTTCAAACCGCCTTTCATCATTTCAAACTCATTTTTCCATTTCAATCATTCATTTTCTCATTTTGAGTGAACGTTCATCTATTTCACATCCTGTTTCATCATTTCGAACTCTTGTTCTGCCATTTTGATCATTCATTTGCTTGTTCTGAGTGAATGCTCATCTATTTCACATCCTGTTTCATCATTTCAAACTCTTGTTCTACCATTTTGATCATTTGTGTATTGATTCTGAGTGAACGTTCATCTATTTCACATCCTGTTTCATCATTTCAAATGCTCGTTCTGCCGTTTTGATCACTCGATTGACTCGTTCTGAGTAAATGTTCACCCATTTCAGACCTTCTTCTATCATTTTGAACTCTTGTTTAATCATTCTAATCATTCGTTTACTCGTTCTGAGTAAACATTTATCCATTTTGAACCTCCTTCTGTCATTTCAAACTCTCGTTCACCTGTTTTGATCAACCATTCACTCATTCTGAATAATATTTCATCCATTCTAAACCTCTATCTCCTCGTCCTGAGAGTCATTTTTCCATTTTGGGTCATCATTTACTCGTTCCAAGTAAACATCCATCCATTCCAAACCTCCCTCTCATCGTTTCAAGAGTCATTCACCCATTTCGAGTCATTGTTTACTCATTCTGAGTAAACATTCATCTGTTCTGAACCTCTACCTCCTCATTTTGATAATCCTTCATCCATTCTGAGTCACCATTTACTCATTCTGATTACTCCATCCATTCTAAGCAAATCATTCACTCATTCTAAGTGCTCGTTCGTCTATTTCAAATCCTTCTCCCCTCATTTCGAGAGTCGTTCATCCATTATGAGCATTCATCCATCCATTCCAAACATCCATCTCCTTGTTTCATGCATTCAAACAACTTTTTTTTTGGGGGCAGACTTGCCCAGCGAGGGGCGAACTTGACCTTTGAACCAGCCTTTTTGAGCCTGTTTTAGTCACTTTTGACCAAATTTTGCTCCATAGGTGGACCTACCCTTTGGACAGGTGAACTTGACCTCTTGACAGGTGAACTTGAGCTCTGGATGGGCGAACTTTCCCTTTAGATAGGCAAAATTGCCCTTTAGATAGGCGAACTTGACCTCTGGATAGGCAAACTTGCCCTCTAGACAGGATAACTTTCCCTCTAGACAGGTGAACATGCTCTCTAGATAGGTGAACCTTCCCTCCTAACAGGCGAACCTGACCTCTTGATAGGTGAAGTTGACCTCTGAATAGTCAGTCTCATCATCTGTTTCATCATTTCACCCCTTGCTCAGTCATTCCAAGCACCCGTTTTCCCGTCATCAACACTATTCTGTAAGTCATTGTTTCATCACCAAAATCATATAAGTGCTACTTAGAACATCATTAGAGTCCATATCTAGCATTAGATCATCCATCCCAATCACCTAGACTTCATTTCAAGAATTTTGATTTTTGTGCCGAAACATCCAGAGGCCATAATTTTTTGACTCAGGTGTCTGTTTGAGCTGAAATTTTATAGGTGGTTGCGTTATGAGGTGGCATGTGGATTCCCAATAGACCTTGAGTCGGTTGGACCCCATTTTGCCACATTTTTGAGGCCTCAAACTTTCATCTTGACTCTCAAAATCAAAATTTAGTGTTTTTTTTTTAGTTTTTGAAAAATCATTTTCGGTAAAAAAATGGCCTCTCAAAAGTATGCCCATGAAGTTTCCTAAAATGGAAAAATTTGAAATTTTTGAAAATTGCCAAATCTGGAAAAATCTGATTATGAACACCTTACGTCTTTTAAACCCCAAAACTTGGTGTAGAATCAATCCCATCACGTCCTCCAATCATTCTAGGCTTCAATAAAATCCTAATTTGAGCTTTAATCTAATCCCAATCTGAGCTTAATCGAAACCCTAATCTGAGCTTTAGTCCATTTGCAGTCAGGATCTTTGGATATCAAAACAAATCTTAAGATCCTTCCCTCCATCTTCTTCAATTTTTCCCTATTCATCCATTCATCCATTCTAAGAGTCATTCTCCCAAGCCGAGCATTAGTTCATTCGTTTTGATCAATCATTTACTCCCTTCAATCTTTCATTCATCCATTCTGAACCTTTGTTCCCTCTTTTTGATCATCTTTTTACTTGTTTCATGTAAAAATTCATCTATTTAGAACCTTCATCTATCATCTCAAACTCTCGTTTAGCCAATCTGATCATTCGTTTACTCATTCTAGGTAAACGTTCATCCATTGCAAACCTCCTGTCATCATTTCGAACTCTTGTTATGTCGTTTCGATCATTCGTTTACTCGCTCCAAGTAAAAGTTCATCCATTTCACACCTCCTTTCATCATTCTAAACTCTTGTTCTATCATTCCGATCATTTGTTTACTCGCTTTAAGTAAATTCTCATCCATTTCACACCACCTTTAATCATTTCGAACTCTCGTTCTACAATCCCAATCAATCATCTACTCGTTCTGAGCTTTTGTCTTCTCGTTCTGAAATTCATTCATTTGTTCGTAGTAGTCGTTTACTCATTCTGAGTAGTTGTTCATATGTTCCGATGAATCGTTTACTCATTTTGAGTATTTGTTCATCCATTTCTCCAATCAAATCATCATCTTCCCCATCCAAATCCCTTGAACTTCATCTCGGGTTATTATCCAAATTGACCTAAGTGTCTGATTTGATCATCATCATCAAAATCTGCTTAGGATTGTCATCCGTCCTAAGTTAATTATTATTGTCAGCCCAATCAATCCATTTTCAATCTCAAAGTGGATTCGGTGTTGCAATCATCCATTTATCCTTTAATTTGATCAATCAGTATCCTATGTCACCTAGGGTAATCTCTGAACGGGGTTTACAATCCCTTTCAATCTTATCAACCATCAATTGATCTTATCAATCATCAATCAATCTTATCAACCATCAGTCGATCTTATCAATCATCAGTCGATGTTATCCATTATCGATCGATCTTATCCAATCCAATCTAATCACTTTTGACCTAATCAATCTACTTCCATCTCGAAGAAAATTTGGTTTCGTAATCATCCTTTGATAATCCAATCCGATCATCAGAATCAATCCCATCACTTCATCCAATCATCCTAATCTGAGCTTTAATCCAATCCCACTATGAGCTTAACCTAAATCCTGATTTGAGCTTTAGTCCATTCCCATCCCAAATCGTTGATCCATCCTCTTTATCCTTTCATTATCATGAATCCTTATCCTCCATCAATAGTGGTCAAGGGAAACCCTAATTACGTCAATGACGATAACGAAAGTCTTGTCGATCAAGAGGTATACAACATGGATCCCCTTGACACTGTCATTGCTAGTAAGCTTTCTCCACCCGCTTTCCAAAATCTAATCACCCCTCTGAGTTATCTCGTTATGTCTTCATCCATGCCTAATCATGCTCATTATGCTACCTTTAACAAGGGATATCCATCATATGCATCATATCCTTCATCTACATCATCCTCTTATCCAACACCCACATCCTCTTATCCAACAACCACATCCTCCTATGTCAATCCTTCATCTGCATATACCCACTACCCTAATCTTCCATACTAATCTGCTCACCCTAATCCTACATTCACACATTCCTATCCTAATCCAACATCCACACCAACCTATCCTAATATAACATCCACATCTTATCCTAATTTGATATCCACATTTTCCTATCTCAATCCACCACCTCAATCTTCCCATCCTAATCCATTGTCCCAATACCCTTGCTACAATCCACCACCCACATCCTCGTGTCCTAGTTCACCATTCCAATACCCCTATCTTAACCCTTCATCTAATCTTAATCCCCCATCTATCCCCAGTCCTACATCCAATCCCATTCCCCCATCTAATCCTAGTCCACCAATCCCTAGTCCTAATCCCCCACCAATCCATAATCCTTCATCCAATCCTACCACACCATCTCAGCCTAGAAAATTCAAGTTTTTCACTCTAGAAGTTCTCCAAGGACTTATAACAAAGAAGACATCCCCCACTCCACACCTTAAAGTTGTGGAATCATGCCATCCCAACCCATCATCCACAGTAATTAGTGACGAGACCCTTCTCCACCCAACACCTATCATTGATGATACCACCCCTAGCACCACTCAAACCATCAAAACCATCACATGCTCTAAATCCACCAAGCCCCCATCTCCTACCATCACATCTACCGAATCCATTGAACACCCACCTCCTACTCTAAGAGCCATCGAACCCATCGACGACACCCAATTCCAATCCACTAAAATCCATTCCCATGAATGTTTTGAATCCTCCATCCCTCCATCTTCTCCACTTGAAGAGTCCCACCAAGACTCCATTATCATGTCTCCTACACATGATGAGTCATGCCAAGAGCCTGATCCAAAGCATGCCAACATATCCGCTTCTCTAGATCAAGATCCTACAATCCCATCTCAAGATCACAGTCCCCCATCCATTCCATTCCATGATCCCCTTGTCATTCAAGATTCCACCACTCCATATCCATCTCCATCACATGAGCCCACTACCACAAATCTAGATCCTATCATATCCCTCACTCCCTCTCATGATCCCCCATCATTTCCTAAAACTGCTATCCCCACATCACTTGCATATCCCTTTGGTACTCTCACATTCTTCCATGGTGGCCTCCTCACAGAAGAAAAAAATAGTGTATATACCACCCATCATCCTCCACCTAATAATGGACTCGCATAATGTTTTTAGAATAACACAAATCATATCATGGATCACGTGCTCAAGAAAATGAACTATCAAGGAAAAGTTCTAGGCCTTCATGAGAAAGGTATTTTAGAGCCCATCCAAGTCAAAGAACAAATCCGCATGCAAGGTCTTGGACCTATTTCCCAAGATTCCCAAGACTCACAATCTAAAGATGTTGGTACAACCTCTAGACGTCCTCAATGAGCCTTTTCCAAAAGAAATGTCGGCTCTTCCCATCACTCCACTAGATCATATACCGCCATCCCTCCTCCTCTATCGTATCACCTCAAAACAACTGTTCGTATTCCTCCTTCATTTGCTCCATCCATTTTGGGTCCTTACATCCCTCCATCCACCATCTCCCATCCTCCATCTACTCTGTCCATGTTTCCTATAGGTCCTACATCTATTCTGGGCCCCTGTATCCTAAAATCACCTCCTCCATTTTGTCCTATTCATCCCTTCATCCATTAATCACCCATCCATGCCACCCATCATAAACATCCCACTTTCATGTTCCATAGTTAGGATCAACAAAGGCACATATTTGCACATCCTCCATCCACATATAATCCTCAAAATCCTACCTCCATTGTTCCACATCATCCATCTCCTCACACCCATCCCATATCTATCAAAAGCACTTTGGATGCTAAAGAAAAAATGCATGAATCTAAACATCCTCATAAATATAAAACTACCCATGTCCCCTCTAAAATACATGGTGAAGAAAAGAAAAATAAAATCCACAGTCCAAATCAAATCCATCGGCTGCAAAGGCCCACCAAAGCAAAGATCAAAACCATGTGGATCCCAAAGAAAAAACATGCCATGTCTTCCAATGAAGCATCCATTGCAACATCCAAAGTTGTGAATCCAAAAGATAATCATACACCCCCTTCATCTCATAAATATGTTTTGGGTCCTTATGTCCCAAAATTCACTATCCCATCTCCTCCATTATCCTTGCATTCTCCATCCATTAATCCTCTTATCATTTCACACCCATCACCCTATGTGCCAATGTTGGTCTTAAACTCACCACCCTGTCACACACCCACCCCATCATTCCATCCATATGATTTACAACATCCCATCCATTACCCCACATATCTCCCCCATCAAATCCCTCTAATTCATCCTCTTGCATAATCCATTTATCCTAATAAGATTGTACCAATGTCCAACAGTCACTTCGAATATGGGCTCTTAACACCTTGTATGGAACTTGATGCTTGAGTCCTTCATCCATCTCCTTATTGCATTTCTTCTCAATCCACTTATTCACCTCCCTATCCTTATCCATCTCCTTCCACATGCTATCCAAAAAGTCAAAAACAAAAACAAAAATAAATAAATAAAATAAAATAAAATAGTAAAGAGAAATAATACGTCCAATGGTGAAAACTTGGAAAACAAGCACCTTGGATAAGTACCGTGATGAAAACCTGGAAAACAGGTGTCATGCATAAATCCCCATTTGCACTTGGGGGCAGCTTCCTGATATGCATTCCCTCCATCCACTATGCTTCCTGCTATGCTTTCAACTATGCACCTGTCTTCTTGCTATATGCCATTTTCATTCATCCCCTCCATCCTACCTATCTTTCACATATTTCTTAGAATATCTCATTTATCCCAATCCTTCCATCCTCCTTGTGGTCTTGATAATGATAGGTGAAAACATATACACATGCTTTGGACACCTCTTAGCATACATTCCCCTCATCCACACACAATCCTAACCCTCATTCACACTCATCTACCTTCCTTATCCACTAGTCATGCTACCCTTAATCTCCCTTCCTTATCCATGCATCCTATCTTCATCCATCTCACTCCTTTATTTTCCTATCCTTCTCTATTGTATCCTTCATGCCTCCTCGCACATGACATATCTAGAGTGGGGGCATCCATCTTCCTTTGTGATATAGTCCTTGGAGACATCATTCATTCCATCCAAGCAATCCCTTCCATTTCCCTATCCTCATCTCCTTATCGTTATATCCATCTCCCCATCCCTATCTTTTATCCCTCCAAACAATCATTATATCCATCTCCCCATCCTTATCTTCCTACCTTTCCATCATAGCATCCCTTTTCATTTATCCATCTAGCCACCTTTTCCTCATCCAAATCCTTATCCCTCTATTCAATCCATCCAAACAATCCTTTCCCCCTCATCCTCTATCCTTATCCCATCTTATAATCCCTTTTCATTGGTCTCTAGCTATAGGCTACTCCCCATGCAACCCAATGCCATCTACTTCATCATCACTTCTGCTTCTTTTACACATATTTTAATTCTCCTATCCTTTCTCATCATTCATCTATTCGTCTTGTCATCCTCCCACTTCATCTTTTGATGATTTGGATAACTATCCCATCCCTGATCTTCCTGATCACCATCCTCTAATCTAATCTAACAGGTCTATCCTATCCCATCATGTTGGTCCAATCATTTTATCCCCTTATCTAGGGTTATCTCATCATCCTTTATCCATCGTTTGTCTTTGGTCCTTTCGTCGAACTACGTTGCCCCTATGCTTTCACGTAGGAAAAGTCGATCATTTGATCCACCCTCAGGGCTTTGTCCATCTTCTTTTTTTTTGTTTATCATTGATCTTCATTGTCCACTTTTCTCCTTTTCTTCATCCTATCTTTATCATCCATCAAAGTTTCCATCATGGTCTATCGTCAGCTTTTTATCCAACTACAAGGGCTATGCACTTTCATGTAGGTAAGGATAATCTTTGATCGGCCCCTGAGCCCCTAGGTCTTTAGGGTGTGTCAGCCTTGTATCTTGTCTCTCTTGTGTCATGTCATTGAGCTATGCCCTTATCTAGCTAGTTCTTAACAAACAAGATCCACTTGTATCAATAGATCCAATCAGTTTTGACTATCTAGTGTCATATCGATCTTTTAGTTTAGTATCCATCATCGGTCTCAACAAGATGCATCCTTCCTAACATACCTCATCAATCCCATCCATCCCCTTGATCCTATGGCAAAGGACATTTGAAATTGATTGCGATCTTTTGATGCTTTTGGCTTTTGTTTATCATTTGAGCTCCCTATCATCACTTGTCATGGTCACCTTGATCCATCATATCATGGTGTGCTTTGACTAGTCAACATAGGGGCATATCTTGATCTTTTCTTTGTTGTTGTCTTCTTGTTTGTCCCACGTAGTACCCACCAAGATCCTTGAGGTCTTGTGTTACGCTAGGGCATCCTTGTGTGCTTGTGGTTATCCCAATATCTAGCCTGACCAAGGTCATCGCGACTTTGGGGTGTTGGGATAGCCTTCTTGTTTGATGGGTTTCTTTCATGCATTAGACACTAATCTACCTTGGTGTATCGTGTTTTTTGCTATAGAAAAACTCAGTGCTCCTAAAGATGGAAAATTGCATCTAGATTGCATTTCATCTCCATCCTCTAAAAATTCCCCCCATCCATTCATCCTTCATCACTCTCCCCTCCCAATCTCCTGCTGCCTTTTCATCCTTTCTTACCCATCACTTTGCATCATCTTCCTCATATACCCCTTGCATCATCTCCTCCATTTTGAGAGCACACCTGTTTTCTCTTGAACCCACATGTCCTCTCGAAGGGGCATCCTTCATCCCTAATTTTCATCATTTTTCCTTCCTAGCCATTCCTTCGAATGACTGGGGCATCTTTCCCAATCTGACCATCTTCTTCTAGGTTCTATGTTTTAATATTCTTTGAAATGATGCTACTTCGTAACACCATCTCAAAGAGGGGAAAAATGTAGACACCTAAATTTGGACACTTAATTTATCCAAATTTATCCCCTTTCGTCTAAGCATCCCCTTATTTGCATTAATTAAGTAATATCACTATTATTTAATTAATATCTTTAATTTTGCCAAATCCCTAAGGTATTTAATTAATAAATAAATACCTTATCTCTTTAATCCTCCTTTTCATCAAACAAATTAAATAAATATGACATTTATTTAATTCCTAATATGTCACATCGCTTTCTTAATCCTAATTATTCTTCTAATCTCATCATTAGAGATGTGCATATGCCTAATGCTTGATTAGGAATGTGTCACATCCTCCAAATTTTGCAAGTTGGCCTATAATTTCTCTTAGCCACCTAACCCTCTTTCTTAATCATAATTAATTTATGATTAAGATGTGCACACCCCTAATCATCATTAGGGTCCCATCCTCCATAATTTCCCACTTGCCTTTAATTTGTCATTGCTTTTTCTATCAAGTACTTGCACAACCTTAATCACCTAATTAGCTCAGCCTAATCCCCATATCATTTATGGAATGTGTCCTAAATCAACCTCATTAAATGCTTTCTCCTTTTGGAGAAGGAACTCCATTCCCCATGTGAATTTTTAATTCACATTTAATCCCCCAATGCATTCCTTAGAATTTAAAATTCCTTTTCTCATTCCCATATGGATATTTGAGGAATTTTTAATTCCTCACATGTTCTCTCACCCACATGGGGAAAAGGACCTCCTTTATGAGGAGATATTGTCCAATCCCAAGGTACTATTATGCCTTGCATAACCACCCCATTTTATTCTGGAACAAAATGGGTCCCCCTTTGTCTTTTCCCTTTGGCCTTTGGTTTTTTTTTTTTATGCGTTTTCCTTTTAAAATTTCGTCGGAGGTAGAACTGCGACCAATACCAGACTTGGAAATTACTCCCAAGTTCTGGTCTTGTTCCATCCTTGGTTCCGGTTCTGACAGTTCTTTACCTTCTTCTTTTGTTCTTTCTTAGAATCGAGTTCGGGTCTGAATTGGAAGGTTAAACTTCTTCTGAAGTTTCTCTTTCTGATTCCATCCCAACCTTGACTCCGCCTTTCCCTTTCTCCCTCTTTGTTTTCTTTTTCTTCCCTTCCTGTTTTGGTTTTTCTGCCTTGCGTGTCCTTTTCATTTTTTCTGAAAGACTCAGAACCGGAATGAGAACCGAACCTTGAAACTTGAAAAAGTTTCTGGTTCGAGCTTCATTCTGATCCCAATTTCGCGTGTTTCATTCTTTCATTTTCCTTATTTCCTTTGTTTCATTGTGTTTTTTTCCCTCCTTTTTCTCTTTCTTTTCCTTGTCCTTTCTTTTTCTTTTCGGATGACGTCGGAGGTGGGCCTGGAATGGAATCCGAACTTGAAACTTGAAAAAGTTTCTTGTCTAGGTTTAATTCCAATCCTGATTCTGCTTTATCCATTTTGTCTCTCGTCCCCATCCTGACTTATTTCCACCTCTGCCAGCTTTAAAGAGGGCAGTGTGTTTTCGATTCAGTTTGGTTCTTCCTTAGTTGGAATTCGGGTTTTCTCTCGAGTTCAAGATTTTCCCCCTCATTCGGATTTTCCCGGATCTTGCTCGAACTCCGGCTAAGTGCTGTTGTTTGGGGATTTTTGGTCCTTGTGGAATTCTACATGGACCGGATTTTCCTAATTTTTCTCTCTTTGTGGAAATCCGTCCCACATGGATTTCCTCAGAATCTGGTGGAATGCGAAAGTATGGAGAAGTAGGACTGGTTAATAAATGATGATGCATTTTATGATTCATTTATGCTATTTTGAAGATCTTGCATGTTGTTCCTTGATTGATAGTGATTGGATTAAGTTTCTAAGGAGTTTTTTCATGCTTATCCCACTAGAATCCGCCTGGCTCAGAATTCTCCGAAATTCCTCCCTGGCTTGGGTTCCGCAGGTTGGCCTGAAACCCGAACTGTTTGTATGATCATTTTGTTCGAAGATTTAACGATACCCTACTAACATAGGATTCGTTTTAATGATGATTTTGATTAATTAACTTTTGTTTGTGTGATCTTTACTGTGGTTTTCTTTGTTGAATGCAGGATTAAATCACATACAGGATGATATTTATTAAGGGAGCTCAGTTGGGGTGCATTCCTCAATCTAGTTGGTCATGAAAATTAGCTAAGGCAAGAGTCGGCAAGACTTTTCTAGACTCTTACCAACTGGTGGCTTGGCTCTATCTACTAAGGATCCAAAGGGGTGTTAGAACTGCACAATTTTGATGATATTACATATTGTCCATACTCACAAAGTTTCCAGGAAAGTCCCACCATAAGCATATTTTCCCCATATCTGGCCCTATTGCACTATAGATTCCATCAAGTCTGGATACTCCACATTACAGGTCATATCGCCATGAGATCATTAAAGTCTCCCAGCTTATAATGCATTTTTATAGGTATGTGTCTCTGTTGCCTATCAGAAACACATCATTCATCATCCCGACAATGTGGAGTTTCCTTTTGGCATGAAGGGTTTCCTTTGGAGAAAGGTCTTGGCGAGATCTTTGTGTCTCACCAATCGACGGTGAGGGCATACACTATCAGAAAAATATTTTCTCTTTGTTAGGATGTCTAGGCAAATTCAGGAAGTCTCACTGAAGGGCAAGGACCCGACTGGCACTTCGGCAAGAGTTTATCTTTGATGGATGGTCTTGGCGAAAGCTTCATGTCTCACCGACCACTAGTAGAGGTATTCATTTTGGTGAGACTTTTCTTCAGAGAGAAGTCTCGGTGAATGCATTGTGTCTCACCGATGGAGGACAAAAGTGGTTCATATTGGTAGGACTTCTCTAGTATCACAATGATCAGAAATCAGACATAGGCATCTATTGCCAAGACAAAGGTCATCGTCCCAGTGACAAGGAATTCCCTATCAACATAAGTTTGACTTCAGAGAGAAGTTTGGGCGAGATTCTAAAGTCTCGCCGACTAGTGAAAATAGGCATACGCTTCAGTGGGAGTTGTTCTCTTCGGTATGTGGTCTCACCGAATGCCTTAATTCTCGCCGACCACTGATAGAAAATTCACATCTCGGCGGGAGAATTTTCTCTTTGGCAAGAAGAAAGAAGTTCGGGGAAAGGTCTCCCCAAAACATCATAGTCTCCTTGACATCAGAGATGAGCTCGCTCAAGGAGTCTGGCGTCGCCGTGACTCTTGCCAATAGAATAAGTTCAGCTGAAAAAAAAAGCTCGTCATAAGGTCTGGGCGACTATGGAGAGCTTCACTGAAGCATAATGGACTCGGCGAGAAACAAAAGGGTCATTATGATGTCTCCCTGACCTTAGAATGTCCTGCCGATTAGTGAGCAACTCGGCGAAAGAAGAAGACCTTGATATAAGGTCTCGGCGAAGAGGAAAGGTCTCGCTGACGTGAAGCAATATCGACATAATCTCTTGCTGATTCAACAGGGTCTGCTCAAAATAAAACAAGGTTGCCAAAGGATAGGTGGCTCAGTGTAATGTCTCACCGACTCATGAGGGTTATGCCAAAACCAAGGGATATCGGGGAGACTCTAGAAGCATAAAGGGGTTCGATGAAAGGTCTCCCTAAGATTGAAGGGTCTTGACCTTATAGAATGAGCTCGATGAAAGATCCTGAGCTTGGCATGACGTCTTTCTGACCCGATAAGGTCTCCCCGACATGAAAGATGAGCTTGCCAATGGATCATGGGGTTCGCTATGATGTCCTACCGACTAGCGATTGTTATGCCGATGGTCTAAGTGAGCTCGGTATGACTTTTGCAGCCCACTGAAACGTTTCACCGATTGACTCATGCTATGCTGAT
The DNA here is from genome assembly GCA_007258455.2 of Sequoia sempervirens. Classification (NCBI taxonomy): domain Eukaryota; kingdom Viridiplantae; phylum Streptophyta; class Pinopsida; order Cupressales; family Cupressaceae; genus Sequoia; species Sequoia sempervirens. The sequence continues at coordinate 253,656 of VDFB02040522.1, read as the reverse complement.
AACTGTTATAAGATGAAATTGCATCGGTAAGACATCGATGGTGTTTCACCGACATGCGACATTGATCAGACCACTTTTGACCGCCAAAGAATCCTAGGTGCCATGTGATTGTCCAATCAGAGAGAGCTAAGATGGCCCGTTGACCAATTGATTACTCCTACGAGGGAAGACCAACTAGAATGTAAGCAAGATGGATTCCTTCTGAGAATAAATGATGATGGATTGGCTTAGGTGAAATGCTCAGATCTGCAAGGGGGCTCGATGGAGTTTTAGAAGAATGGTCAATGTACAAAGAAGTCCAGAATAGAAGGAGATCGAAGGAAAGAAGAAACTATGACTCATAGGGACAACTGTAGTGACTACTGGCAAGGAGGTAGATCAATATTAATGAAGATATTCTAAGCATTCAAGGTGACCCCAATAGAGTTCGAAGGTGGACATGAAGATAGGGAAGTTAATGTTGCAGATGCAAAAGATCCAAGGTGATCCCTAGAACAACCTTCCAGCAATATGGACAATAGGGCTTCACAATGAATGCAGTTTTGACTTTCCTCAAAAGATCTGAGAGCTGACTCTCCTATAGCCCACAAATATTTTGTAAACCCTAGTGCAGGGGACAACACATTCCTGTTGGTACATTCTGTATATAAGGCATTCTCACCTCTTTGTAAAGGTTAGAACTTTGAAGTTAGAGATAGGACTTTTAGATCAACACTTCTAGATTAGAATTTTTAGACTGAGAAGTATTAGGAGTTAGTCAATTAACAGAAGGAGATAAAGTTGCATCTTGATTCTCAGTAATGAGAGATTCTCTTCTCTTTTTGTTTAGTAGTTAGATTTTAGTACAGACTGTATTGTATTTTCAAGTTCTCCTAGTGTAATTGGAAACAATTTGAAATCACAGATTCTCTGTACACTGGTGATTATGCTAGCTTTGTAAGTATTGCTTATCTATTTTATTGACAATAAAAGCAATCAGAGTTTAATCTACTTCATGTTGTGTTCCTGAATGATATTTGTCTTAATTGATCATTTGATTTGTGAAGTCTTGAAGGAATGAAATATTATTTTGTGTTTCATTTAAATGGTAATTAAAATCTATTATGAGAATTAGCACTGTGAATGAAAGAGGTTGTGTGTTAATCACAAGTTTACTTTGTTTTACAGTTTTTGCTTACAAATTTCTTGAAGTTAACAAGTCTGGTTAAGGTTGGATGAATTATTGTTCTTTTTTATTTCAAAAATCTGACTTATCTTTTTATATTTCTTTAAAAACCCCTGTTAGAGTAGGTTTTATTTCATGCTTGATCTTAGAACAATCCAGAAGCTCAACACCAGCAGGCCCCTTGAATATTACTATTGCATTGACCACTGAGTAACACCAGCATAGTTGAGACCAAACTACAAAGACCTTGGGAGCTAAGGCATCCATGTGTTTCCTTTCTCTTTCAGGAGAAGCATAATAGCAATATTCTGCTTGCATTGTTGTGGTTCCAAAATCACCATCAATAGGTACTATGTACTACCTCCATGTCATATACTCTCCTTCCAACTCATGTACACATCATCCTTTTCAAGCCACTTCACATGCCACATGTCAAGATGTGAGGGCTTCTGAGTTCTCAACTCACCTTAGCCCTACATCTTAATCTTGGTGGCTCAATCTCAACCGTCCATTTCCCTAGAGAATTCCAAAATTTCTATAAATACCCCCTCTTTTCTCTCATTTTGGGAGAGATCATTCATGCTAGCCAAACTCTTGCAAAATTTTCTCTTGGGCCATACTTAGCCAAAATTTCATTCTTGCACCCATTTTAACTTGTTTTTCCCATCCTCATCTCATCTTATAGCTTGCATCACTTGCCATCAAAGGAGCATACAACATCGAAGATCGAAGGGCCAACCAAAGGACATCTCAACAAGGTGAAATCTTTCATTTTTCTTAGTTTAGTTAATCATTAGGCCAATCTTGAGGTGTAGGCTGTTTTTAGTTGTTATTTGCACTCTTTTTCTTGCTACTCGTATTCTAACAAGTATTTTCGCCCTATCACAAAAACAAACCTCCAAAATCATGTTGAGGCCTTCATGAGCTTCACTTGACAAACAACCTACACACACAAGAATGAGAAAATTTTGGGGCTGTTTTTAGAGGATTCCCTCAATCAGTCCCCTGCTTTGGTGTTTCCATCTCCATGGACAACCAAATAGCAACAATTGTAGAAAGATGATAAAGAAAGTATAGAAATGGAATTTACCAAAAAATACATGAACAAAAATATGCTACTACACAAGTAGATAATGCAAAAGTAAATGGAGGTGAATAGATGAATAGATATTGCCTTCCCAACCATGTGCTCTCAAGGAAAATGGAGGAAGATGTGAGCTCACAAGCTCTCCAAATCCAATGTTGTCACAATAATAAAGAGGAGGAGCCAACAAGGCAACAACTTGCAACTACAATGGAGGTGGTGAAGTGTGAAGGAGTTGAAAGTGAGTTTGTTTGAGCAAGAAGTTGTCACCAAGTATGTAGAATATTGAAGAAGATGAATTGAATGGAAGAATCAACAATTTGAATGAAAGGAGGGAAAAATCCCATTTGAAGTCGATCAATAAAGCAACAAACGCTACACCTTGTATCCAATGGAGGAGTGTAACGCCTCTGTAGATTCTAGAGGTAGGAATCCTGTTAGGAAGGAAGCATGCCATGTAGACATCTACATGTTGCACTAGTGTCCTTGACAACAATTCCCCCATCAACACACAAATGAGCTACCAAGTGGATGGAAAATGAAAGAAGATGTGAAAAATACATCATCAAGATCATGGTTTCTAAGGTAAGGCGTGTGTAAATGGGGAATTTGCAAGGGGTGAAAATTAATACCATAAAATTTTTCCCCAATTTATGGAGCATAAGTGTCAGTGAATGCATGGTAAAGTAGATTGTAAGAAGTTGAAGAGAATATACTCGAATTATTGAGAAAGTAGAAGTAATCTCAAAAATTCAAGCGCAGGGCAGAGAGAGATGACTCCATAGGTACTTGATCCTATGGAGACTTGAAAAAAAGTGCCATAGGTGCTTGGTCTTGTGGAAGGTGAACAAAAGGCTCTATAGGTGCTTGATCCTACAAATTTGGTTTGACAGGTGCTCAGTCCTACAAAAGATGAAAAAAGGTTCTATAGGTGCTCGATACTATAGAATGAAATCACTTCACAAGTGATAAATCCTGCAAAGGAGGTGGCATAATTACTTGGTCTTGGGGGAGGCCTGATGTAAAAGGCTTTGTAGAGTTTGATTGACCCTTATAGGTGCTCGGTCTTGCAATGCAACATGTTAATCTACAAACAAAACATGTTAGGAAAAAAAAAAAGTCACACAGATAGACAGAAAGTCATATCATGGAACAAGCAATTGAAGGAGAAGTTTTCAAAGGGGGTCCCTCAAGAAACCTTAAAAAAAGGGGTCCACTCAAGGGATTCTCTATTGGAAAAGCAATGAAATTTTCACAAATGATCTTGTCACCAAGGAATCCTTTTGAATGATTCTCTTTTTTCAAGGAATCTAAAAAAAGAAGAATGGCCTCCTTGGAGGTGAAATATCAATTCCTTTTGTTCCAAATCAATTTCGAAAGAAAATATTGCTAAGGTGGTCCTCAGTGAAGGATGCAATTTTTGAAAAATGCAAAGATTTGTAGTAAGGGATTCGTTAGCCACCAAATACACCTTATTGAAAATCAAAGAAGTAGGAGCCCTCCTAAGGATGGTGTGTGTGAACTTAAGGAGCATGTTTCAGCCTAAGAAAAGGAAGAACATGCAAGGATGTTGTAGCCCATGATACATTACAAGATGTAGATGTGGAAATATTGTCACACATGCTAGAGAAAACACATAGGCACCACAACATCAAGAAGCAATTAAAGAAGAGAGAAAGATAAAAAGAAAGATAACAAAAGATAACAAAATCAAGAGACAGGGGATCTAGGAATTTGGGGTCAAATCAACTCATCAAAATAGGTAACACGTAGTATAGGAGTGAAAGATCATCAACCCTAGGAATTCCAAGTTTTGAAGAACAACACATGAAGACAAAATAAAAATAAAAAATTGGGTCAACATGGAAGGGAAGCCTAAATTCCCCAACGCTTTGCATTGTCCCCAATTGTCAAAAATTGAGATACAACATATAGAAGAATGGTGCAACATATAGAGGAAGTTTACAACATAATTTCACTCTTGTATCAAAGCACCTATAAGGGTGACAAGGGTCCTCTAAGAACACACAAAAACAAGCATGGGGGAAACACAATACAAACAAAAATCTAATCTATAAATAAAAAAGAGGTGCTCTCCTAGTCCTCATCAACCAAGAGGTCATTGTTCTCCCAATTTAGATCATTATAAGGAGAGGGTGAATGAGCCTACAAGGGTGGGATAGAAAGGGGAGAACCCCTTGACTCTCCTACAACAAAAGATAAGGAAGAGGGACCCTCAAGGTCTTCTTTGCTCAACTCTTGTGAGGTAAACACCATTGATCTTGCAAAGATCCCTGGCAGAGCTGAGAAACCATCAACCGAGTTAAACATGCACTTGATACGAGTGCCATTTTTTAACTGAGCAGGAGATGAAGGAGGCACTTGAGATCCGCCATCAATGTTTTCAAAAGAGATAGTGATAAACTGGAGAGATGTGGGGGCTACCTCCAACACAAGGATAGCATAGGCCAAAGAAGAACCCTCTCCTGAAGAAGGCGATCCCTTCTTATAACCTCCATTGGAAGTGAGGTCATCCTCTAATTTACGCTTCATTGGAGGATGCATAATCCCCATAGATGAAGCTGAAGGCTAGGAGGAAGATGACAAGGCCACAACGAACACCACCATGGTGTTCGACATGTCCACGAGTAGAAAAAATGGAGGGATGTACGAAAGGGACATCAAAAGAGGAGGCTCCACTGAGGGAGTTATGAACACCTACACCCTCCTAGGGTGAGGTTCATTAGCATTCATGATAGGATCTGGAAGCAAGATTGAGGCAATGAGAGCCGAAGTAGAAGTAGAAGAGGGAGGCACAATAGGAGATACCAAAACAAGAGTTGTAGGCCCCTCTTCTTCCTTTTGTGAGGCAGCTTGCTTACTAACCAAAGCATTCCTTCAACACTTACACTCACGTGCAGGTTAGTTTCATCAGCTAAAGGAACTAGAACTCACTGCTTGAGAAGGAATAGGGGGCTCCTGTTCTACCATAGGTGTTTCCTCCACAACCATTGCTGGTGGAATGACAAAATCCTGTTGATGGTGTTTTTTGCACAGCAACAACACAGACAAGATGCAATATCCTATCTCTCTTGAAAGGTAAATCTCTATCAGCAAGCCTCAAGAGACAACCCCAAGGTCTCTAATGTCAGGTCTTGACAATGCATAAACAACTCAATGATAAATGTGAAAATGCTGGTAATCACAATGGGACCTTACTACAAGCAAACTACTGAATCAATTTTATCAGATCTAACAAAATGGTAATACTTCAATCCTAGATCTAACCCAATAATCAAAGAAATAGAAAAAGATAAGGGTTTTAAAGAGATTTCCAAATCTAGTACTACTCCTAAGATTAACAGTGAAAGTAACCAACACTCGAAATGGACCAATCCCTCAAAATTGATCTCTACTTGACCCAGATAAATCCGCAATCTTATAGAAAATAATACAATCTTTTGAGGTTCTTAAGGTTTTCAAACCATAAACATTCATTCACACAACCCTTTTGCAGTTGAAATGAACAAACACTCACAATCGAACTAATTACATGGAATATGAAGTCCAGGCTAACTTTGCAAAGCAATTAACAATCAGCTGGTTGCGAAAAGTATGGACTGAAGGATTGCTACAACATTCAAGTATCAAATCAAAAAAATTATTGAATCAAATCTAATCTAAATATTAACTTCCTCAAAGAAATTTTAAAGATGGAAAAACAAGAACCATGCAAAAAAAAGAAAACAAGTATGGCATCAAATCACAATGTCATTTCTTGTATTCAAATTGTCCACTATAGCAACAATTCCAGTCTTCTGTTACAATATTCGCTTGAGAACAACTATTTTCTAACTTTCTTTACTTAACTCGCTTCTAACTATCTCTACTCTATATCCTAATTACATATTCCAACCACTTCTAACCTTCTAACCCTTTATAGTGAAGCGAAATGCCCAATATATAGAACTCTCAGAAACCCATCGGCCAGGCAAGGGTTTTGTAGCATTAACTGGGTGCCACTGACCAGCCAAGAGAAGGTCAAAATGACACAAAGGAATACATTAAATTCATGAACAACACCCAGGTTAGCCCGAGATTCCCAATGCAGCTCAGACCACTATAGGGCGCGATAATGGGGAAGCACAAATCCTGAAGTAGTTGGGCATTAATTGCCCTCCCCTTTGTCTTGATTCTGATCTGACCCCTCATGAACTCTTAAAAGTGTCCCATCCAAGTTGGCTACAGGTGGTACTGGTAGAACCGTAAGTCATCTTTTGATGGAAGCAATCTTGTCCCCTGATTGTTTGACTGACCTATCCCAATCCACCTTATACGTTAGGTATTTGTCAATAACTGCAATGTAGGTGGTCGCATCATCTAACTAGTACTCAGACATAGAATCATCACTAAGTGGTGCGTAAATGTCATGCCACCATTTTCTTAACTGCTCCAGACTCAAATACTCGGGGGCAATCTTCCTCCGTCCCGTCATTATCTCAAAAAAAGCAATGCAGCCATTATAAACCCCAGTTAGGGTGTCATCAATCTGCCTCCTTTGTTTGTAAATATTTTTCAATACCTTATGTTGGATTTGCAATGCCTCATACCACTCCCATGGTTCGAAAACTCTAGAAGAAGGAAGGATCCGATCACTCACCAACCTGTCCTAGGTGTACTCCATAATAGTCTTGGTTTTCCGCAGTAGGAGGTTGGTGTCTTCTTTATCTTGTGCTATTACCTGGTTCATCCAGCCCATCGCCCATGCAACATCCTTCCCAGTCAATAGGATTTCCTTAATAGCTTCATCACCTTTTACTTGCACCCCTTTCAACCAATTCACAGTGGCAACAGTGGACGCTTTCATCTTCTCTAGCTTAGTTATGGTCTCCTGAGGTAGAGGATTTGTAGTAGAGGAAGAAGGATTAATGGACTGCAGTGGCTTCATTAATTCCTCCAAGCACTTCTTGAGATTTTCATTTTCTCTCTTTAGCTCCTACTTGGTCTTTATTTCCTTTCTTAATCTATCCACAATAACTATACTGGAGACTTCATAGTCTTCAATATCCTGCTCAACTGATGTAGGCCCTAGATTGAAAGTTTGAACACTGTAATCTTTTCCAACCAAATCATCTCTATCTTTTTCTAGAGCAGGGGTGACGATATGAACAATTTTGTTATGTGCTTCATCTCTTTCAACCCTTGAGATCACTCTAGCCTTCTTCTTATCTTTAACCTTCCCAAGTTTAGCTAGGAGCTCATCGCAATTCGGTGGCATGTCTTCTACCACAACCTGTTTTCTCTTTATCTCTTTGTCAAGCCATTCTAGAACACTGGGCTCTAATTGCACTTAGCTCGGTACTGTTTCCTTTTTCTGATCCTCTGGTATCTCCTCCCCTAAATTTAGTTTTTCAGAAGTTTCATCCATCTTGCCTTTCTCTCCAATACACTCTTATGTTCAGGTGATAGGACCTTTTTTTCCTCCTCTTCCCTTGGAGGAGATTCAACTACTTCATTTGTGACTGGTGACCCCGTATATGTAACCAAGGGAGACTACATCACCTTTTCAATTTTTGCCTCTGCACTGTAAAGGTCACCCTCATGGAATTCCTCTCCTTCAGTGCTTGGATCTTCATCAACCTCTTTTGTCTCACCTGGTTCACTTTGGGTTCATGGGTGGAAGGAACATCACCATGCTACACGTCATGAGAAACAACCGGAGGAAGGCCAACCTTAGGCACACTGTCCTTAGGAGAAGGAGTCCTATATCTCCTTGTATACACCTTGGCCTTCTCCTCTAAACTTTCAACATTCATAATTGGTGGGGAAATCACCTCTTCTGCAACCTTGGAGCTTGCCTTCTCTGATAATTTGACAATCCTTCTCCTCTTAGGCACAGGAGCACCAGCCTCAGGATTTTTCTCTTCAACTCCCTCGGACCTTTTAGTCCTTGTTCTCTTTTTGGCCTTTGGCCTTCTTTGTTTCACTACTGCTTGGGCCTCTTCTCCTTGAACACCTTTAAATTTAAACTTGATAGGAGAGTCTAGTTTTCCTTTACCTTTAGGATCCTACTACCCTGTGGACTCCTTAGAAGTGGAATGGGAATCCAAGTCTCTCATTAGGTCATATGCACATCTCACTCCCCTATTTTCCAACTCCCATACCGTGTGCTTGAGCCACATCTTGGTAACTTTGATAACTGGATCCATCAATTGTTTCAGTTCTATTTGCTCCTCCTCTAACCAGTCTACATCACCAATCCGCTTATCTTTTACTGCTTCGTAGGCATGATCCTAAATTAAGTTCCCATCATCCTCCAACTAATCAAGCATTTCCCTCATGTTATACAATTATACTGCATCTACTGGAAGCTGAGAGAATTTCTTCTTCCTAACCTCATATTCATCACCACAATTGGCCCAGTAGTCCTCTATATTAACCTTGTGGCCATATTCTTTGCTGGCCCTCTTTTGAGCCTCGCCTGTGATATCAAATCTGGACCTCCTGGAGTGGAAAGACAAACCAAGGGTACTCATTTCTTCTTTTGAAGCTTGGGAAGAACCAATGGAAGGGCAAGCCTCCCCAGTGCTGATCCTTAGGGGAAAATCTCCACCAAATCCTGTCTTGTGTTTGTCCTTCTTGACAATGGCATCAAAGGCACAAATCTGCCTAGTTACTTCCAACAATACAATGTGATTAGTGGGGCACCTTGGAAGTCGTATGGGGCCCTCTAGCAGCCATCAATCTAAATGTAGGAGAAGGTTGGGAATTGAATAAACCAAGCGCCATACTTCTTGATGAGCTCCTTGGCTTGATCTGAAATTCTGACATGCTCTGCCCCTTGAAGCATTCTTGTGATATACATGGTAAAGGCATCATTTTCCCTCCTATAGTTTGAACTTCCCAATTGCAATTGAGGGAAGACTTTATAAATCACATCTTGTCCAAAAATGCCCCTCGTATCCAATCCTTTGTAAGGGTGGAACCTTGCCAGTGCATAGACCAGGTATGGCATCATCGTGAAAGTCTTAGTCTACAACACATTGGACAATTGGTCGTATAGCACTCTACTAATAAAACCAGCCCAATGATAATCAATCGATTCTTGCTCCATCCTCACAATGGCATGGCACCTACAATTCTTGAATACTCCTGCATTCCTCAATCCAACCACCCTACTGAGAAGAGTGATGGTGTCATAATATTCCCTTTTGAACTTAATCCTAAAAAGTTGTTTGGGTAGTTTGGAATAATGTGACTTAGGCTTTTCCAACCAAGAGTGGATGAATTGTTGAGATTTGATAGTTTGTTCTTCATAAAAATCCTTGGTTGACCCCATGCTAAATCCCACCACGTGAGATTTTTCAGGAATGTCAAAGGTTTGAGCGATGGAGATAGGTTTAAGATTTTCAATTACTCTCCCTTGAGGACTGATAATCCTTTGAGTGCCCTGGTCATAGTGTCTGGCACACTCTAGGATGAGCTCATGACACTGCACCGTTGAAGGGAAACCGACCACATGTGCCAAACTTGAATCCATCCTTCTGGCCACCAAAGGAAGATCCTTAGCCGCCATTCTTTCTTTGAACCCTTCGTAATCCCATGATCCAACATTAGTGTTAGTCACCTCTAACCAAATCGATGTGATTTTTCTATCAAGAATCTTGCTCTTAACGTCCATTTTGATCCTTTCTGCCTCAGACATAGAGGATCCCTCTGCTACCTTGCTAGATTCAGCCTGCATCCATCAAGAAAATCACAATAAAATCCATAAGAAAGCAATATTAATTCATCAATACACCATTAGAATGCATCTCATATAGACAAGGTGTCGTTAAATTTCTCATAAAATTATTACAACAAATTTTGGGTTTCAAGACCATTTGCGGAATCTAAGCCAGAGAGGAATTTCAAGAAATTCCAGATCGATCGGATTCCAACAGAATAACCAGGAAACACCTACTTAACCATTAAACTTGATCATCATCAACCAATAAGCCACATGAAATAATCAATGAATGCATCATAAACCATAAAAAATCCAATTGTCTCACGTTCTGTCATATTTCATCAAATTTCAAGAAAATCCGTCAGAGACAGATTTCCTCGAAGAATGAGCCAGAGAGGAGACTTTGGAAAATTAGGGAGATGGTGGATTTTAGAGAAATTTGGACTCAACGGAAATCTGTGGGTAAAGAACTCCAAAAGTAATGCGGAAATCTGGGTCCGAAGGTTTCAACAAGAGTAAGTCATCTTGCAGAGAAGTTTGGGTGACTTCTGCGAAGTCACGCTGAAAGATGTCATCAAAATAGGTTTTGCCAACTAGCGATATAACATAAGAGACCCTCAGTGTGAGAAAGAAACTATCACAGTGAACATATGGACTTAGGAGGGCCTTCGGTATCATGTCTCACTGACTGGGGAAGTCATAGTGAAGCAAACAGATGCCTCAGTGTTAAGTTTTGAGTTCGGCTAGAGGCCCAGCGACTACGTAATGTTCCGCCAATGTGGAGTTCTATCGGTATAACCTCTGGCCGACAATATGTGGTCTCCCCAAAAAAAATCTGGGTTTGCTACGAAAGGAAGGCTTTGGCAAGAGTAGAATATGTTTGGTGAAAGGTCTCACCGAAAGGGGAGGTCTCAGCGACATAAAGGAAAATTGACAAGATGAAAGGAGCCCACTATGAGCTCTTGGCGACGAGAATTTGTCTCGCTGACAAAAAGACTTTCGGCGTGAGAATTACAGTGTCTTGGCAATCAAATACAAACCCACGAAGGGATTTGGCGAGACACAGGATGACTGATGTGACATCTCCCCAACTTCGAAGGGTCACAGCGAAGGGAATCCGGAAGGGACGGAGAGTCACGACTTAACCCAAACACCGAATTAATCATGAATTTCAAACATTTAAAGTCAGAGCAAGTCAGGGACAGACCTTCAGAATATTTTCTTCACACTCATAGCCTACCCAAGAGCATACTCAAGACAAATGATGATGCCCTAGGTTAAAATACCATACATCCACCATTAAAGCACATGCGAGCTTACGACTACGGTGGTTCAAATGCCAACACCATGCTAGGGGAAAAATACATCATGATTCTCAAGTAAGTTCACCAAAATGTAAATAGGCCAACAAACTCAGAAATTACTTGAGGGATCATAAATTACTCAATCGCTACATAACCCTAGTCATGAAGCATCCAAATATCCAGGAATTGAAGTCCTAGAAGCTCTTATAACATCAATGCACCATCCCTAATCATCAATTTAAAGCAAAGCAACCAAACACATACCATTAAAAAGTGGAAATCGATCCCAGAATCAACAAATGCGAAGAGAATGGTGCCCACGAAGAACAGGGGTACGAACATGCAAGAAAATGCCATCAAATCGATCAATTCAAAGTCGAATGCCCCAAAATCCCAACCAATCACTCGCAAGAAAGCACTTCTTAGCTCAATGAGGGAAAATAAGAAGTAGGATGGTATAAAAGACCTCAGAATCAAGTTAAATACATCCCTCAGAACATGCACGGAGCCATTAATGTAGTCGATAAGACAGCTAGAGAAGGAATTTTAGGAATCCGACAACAGGGCAGAATCTGGGAAAATCCAGCCCACGCAAAAATCCACGAATACTGAAAATCCCCAAACAACTAGGGTCTAGCTGGACTCCAAGTGGGAATCTGCAAAAATTTGACCAGGGTGGAAAATCCTGAATCCAAGCAAAAAGCCTGAAATTCATCCAAGACTTGGGATCTTCAATGAATAACCAGGGGAAACGCCTAGGCATTCAAAATAAACATTTTAGGCATATGCCTAGGTAAGAAAAAACCTCAAAAGGAAAGGGCCAAAACACCAAAATCAAAGTGAAAGAGGGTCCCTGCTTCCAGCGGGGCGTATGTGTGAAAATTGCACAACAAATCCTAGATAGGAGTAGGAGTAAGAAGCATAGGAGCGAAGATTGAAATAGGTGGAGAAGCAAACTCAGGTGCCTCAATGAGGAGCCTCTTCCCATTCACCACCCAAGGGGTAGGAGCAGTAGGAGGTCGTAGATGCTAGACATAGGGGAAAATCAATGAGGGCCCTTCCCCTTACCTTATAAAATGGGCCTTGGCATAGTGGGTAAGACAGGAAGCTTGAATACTTCACACTTGGACTCTTGCCAAGTGAGCACCATTAGACTCCCCATGCGAGGAATAGGAGTAGAGGCCAAAGGCACCACAATAGGGTGAGAGACAGAAGTGGATGAGACAAAAGAAGAATAGGAAGGATCTTGGGCATAAGCAGACTTCACCTTCCCCTTTTGAGAGGAGGAGGAGGCAGCTTGTTGTGCGATTATAGAGGCCTTAACTAAAATGACGTAAGGGGAGACAAGAGAGGTCACCTTCAATGCTATGTCCCCATTCTTGTACTTAACATAGGTACTATACAATAGGTCCATCCTTGGAGGAAGCATACCAACAGGGGCAGGCCAAAAGTGATCTAACAAGTATCCCCCACACGACACCAATGGTTTATATCGAGTGTCATGCATAATGTGCAAGAGCTTTCATGAGAAGAATTTAAACACTTATGGATTACTGAAGTGACACTATTCATGGAAACTAGCCATGGATTCCTAGTTTCAATCTGAACAAGTTTGACTCCAAGATGATATCGAAAGGAGCATTTATAGTCTTGGGTCCTACTAGGACTGAGAGAGTGACAAAACCAATTGGAGGGACCAAGAGACCATCGTGTGTACATATTGTGATTTTTTATTCATCATACCCATCCTTATGTAAGAAATTTATCAATAGGATCTCCTTTGTTATGACATTCATACAACACGTAGGATTAACCAGAACACTAGTCATGATGTCCACATTGATGCAAGTGAGAATGTACAAAGGAGGAGGTTCTCTATTCATGTTCATAGGAAGATTTTGTGTTGTAAAGGTTATACTAGGTGATCCATTTGCATGATACATAGAAGGGATGGGGAGATGCAAAAAAGAGGTCATGTTTACATACTCTGGAAGAAATTCCTCAAGATACCCCAAAGGTCCAACAATTCTATGTATATTTCTCTTTACAATGTCCAGGGATCCTTTTGACTATGCCTGCTAGGGTCGTAGGTTGGGTTGTAAGGCTATGTACCCTGCAACACACACACATCTACAACACACATAGAACACAAGAGAATATTCCTTCAACACTATGAAATAGATCCAAATAGTTCACGTTGAGTTTACCAAAATGTAGAGGAGGTGGACCGACTACTCAGGGACTCTAGGTCATAGGAGAGTCTAGAATAAGAAGCCGCCCTGATCTACCTTAAGCTAGATGAATGAATTGGAAAGGTTTAGGGTTTCAAGGGTTGAAAAGAAAGAGAAATTAGGTTGTTTCTATCCTTCTTCTAACTCAAATGTTTCAAGGGTGTAGGAGAGCTAGTTTTCAAGGTTTAGACTGTAACTTAGACACCCCATTGCTAGAGGACTATAGTGTGGATGACGGACTCCAACGTGACACACTGGGGTCTTAGGGATGCGTTGGCATCTGTATGAATAGAGAGTGTAAGATATAGTGCAAAACACTAAAAAATCCTACTAATTTCTTGATTAACAAATTTTTATGCTACAACAGAGATAGCAAATACAAAAACAACAAAAATAACAAAAAGAATACTTTAACAAGACTAAGCTAGAATTTGACTAGAGAAAGTTGGTAGAAATAGACCTCCAAACCTGTGGTTTGAGGCCCTCAAGAGCTTCACTTGATGAACAACCTGCACACACAAGAATGGGAAAATTTTGGGGCTATGTTTAGAGGACTAGCTCAGTTAGTCTACTACTTTGGTGTTTCCACCTCTAGGGATAGCCAAATAGAAACGATTGTAGAATGATGGTAAAGAAAGTATAGAAATGGAAATAACAAATAATACATGAATACCAATATGCTACTATGTAAGTAGATGATGCAAAAGTGAATGGAAATGAATGGATATCATCTTCCCAACCATGTGATCTCAAGGAAAATGGAGGAAGATGTAAGATCACAAGATCTCCAAAGCCAATGTTGTTGCAACAATGAAGAGGAGCCAACAAGGCAGCAACTTACAGCTATAATGGAGGTGGTGAAGCATGAAGGAGCTGAAAGTGAATGAATTTGATCAAGAATCTGTCACCAACTATGTAGAAGATTGGAGAAGATGGATTGAATGGAAGAATAAACAATTTGAATGAAAGGAGGCAAAAAGCCTATTTGAAGTTGGTTAATAGAGTAGAAAATGTTACACTTCGCATCCAATGGAGGAGTGTAATGCCTCTATGGATTCTAGAGGAAAGAATCTTATCAGGACATAAGTGCACTACATGGACATATGTGCATCACGCTAGCATCACCAAAATAAATTCCCCCACTGACACACAAATGAGCTACCAAGTGGATGGAAAATGGAAGTAGATATAGAAAATACATCATCGAGATCATATTTTCTTAGGTAAGGGGTGTGAAAATGAGGAATTTGCAAGGGGTGAAAATTCATGCCATTGCAAACTAGCTTAGGCTAATCTTTCCTCGTAGATTTATTACCTTTAATATCCTTAGAAGAGTAATTAACCTTAACATACTCCATGATAACCAATATGAGGACCTCATGGAGTACATGGGTATGGGGATTTTTGAGATGCACATAAATAGAGACCTCTAGCAAAGATAAAAGAAAAAAAGGAAAGGACACCAAAATTTGTGACTAAAGTGATTTAGGAGAGTAAAATGGTAACCCAAAATTGTTGTAAAATTACCATGAAGAGTCACATACCTCATTAAAACTTCCGCAACATCAACCCATATACGTTTAATTGAGAGCCTTTCATAGCCCTAGGAAAAAAGTTTAACCAGATTCTCCTCTTCATTTTCCTTGAATAAATGGTACATGACATCCTCGTTACCTTTCCTTTCCTTGAAAAACTTTGGTCCTTGAATCTACCAACTAGTAATATGGGCAATAAATTCTTCAATAATTGGGAAGACAACACTGTTCACCTTTAGGCTTTTGTTGTGCCAGATTTGGACAAAAAGGTTATCTAGGCTTCATGATCAAATCCATGAAGCCTCTCCATAAAGGGAGTAAAGCCTCCCTTCTCTAGAATCTTCCACACCTTTGGCTTACTTCTCCATCTGTCACAAGAGATAGGCTCAAACCTACTTTTGTCTCCTCCATATTTTTAATGTAAAAACCTCTCACCAAAATCTAGAACCTACTATAAATTATCCTCTTCACAAACAAGAGCCTTCTAAAAATGTGAATAATGTTGGAAATGGGAAAAAAGATACCCATGAAATGTGTGTTGAGAGGGGCAATAATTACACCCCGATCACCCCCCTCCAAATAATCAATTCTAGCAGTCATATCTTAATAATGACTTTTCCTTCTCAGGTAATGAATTGTACCCTCCCCATACCTTGCTACTCATTAGATTGACTCATTCATTAGCAAAAAAATCAGTAAGGAATTTACCTTCCATAAAGATATAAGTGAATCGTACTTTCTCAAAAGTACTAGCCATCACAAGCGAATCATTAATTAGAGTTTCAATTGTCCATCTCAACTTGTTTAATCCTTGTAAGAACATGGCAATATTAAGGGAGTCTCCCTTGACCCACAATTTTTCAAAACCCCTATCAAATGGTGATTTAATACCAATATAAGTAGCTTCAACCTCAACACGATGATTGCTTACATAACTTGTTATTGTTCATGTTTATTATGAAATTAAATATTTGTAGTGAATAACATTATTTGTGTAAATGAAAAGCTTTGTGCTTGAGTGTCAAACTCTATGGTTTGGTTCAAACCTTTGTTTGCATCAATATAAATTTGAGAAGATTTGTTTGGTTCAAACCCTTGTTGCCATATAAAAGCATGAATATAAAATATAGGAGTAAGGACAAAGGTTTTATTGAATGCTTCCCTAAGACTATCTACTATCATACTCAACCATGGAAGTTATATGGGACTATTATCATGCAATTTGGAACCTTATTGCTCATAAAATCACCATAAAAGAAGGTTAAAAAATTACTTAAGGTTTATAGAAGATCACTAAAAGAGGTAATGATGAATATCTTCATGAAAAAGATTTTTCAAGAGTTTGCAACTATCATAATCCACATAATAATCTAGTGTCACATTGGGACAGTCATAACAACCCATAAAATCATCAAATCCCATGAATACATGTCAAATAAATGAAATATTTTGGTTTCCTAGGGTAGTTCACACCAAAACATAGCAATAAGTTTTCATTATATCTACAAAAATGAGTAAAATGAGTTAATTATGACTGTTGTAGAGCCCTTAGGAGTTGTGTTATAATTGTCAGAAATAGGACAGTCCTATGTTGTCCATGAGAAAATAAGAATCTAGGCGTTTTGAGGGATTTTCCCACCCATATTGACATGTTAGAATAGTCAATTGGGCCTTATGACACATAAAATGCAAAAAATTATTGTTTCCATTGTTACACTGCTCTCAACTAGCACCTTTTGTAAGAATGCATTCATTGTTGGAATGGTCAAATAGTGTCCAATCAAATATAATTGAGATAGGGTACTATAGAGGGATCCCATATACACCTATAGGTTGAAATGAAACATTTTTAGATGAAAAAAATATTAAGGACCAGTTCGGCATAATTTGGTATTTTTTTACACTTAAGGCTCTTATGAGATTATACCAAAATAGTGTAGCCCGAAATGATTGAGAAAATTGGGGAGTGAAGAAAGTCTTCCCCTCATGTTCAACCACCCACATTTATGTGTTCTCATATTTGGTTGAGATTCACAAGATGAAGAATGTAAAATATAGCTCCCGACAAGTTTTGGCTGAAAGCAAATGATGCTTTTTGCAAATTTTTATATGTTGTCCCCATGGTCAAATGGTTTCAAGATAATAATAAAAAAGAGGTTATTGTGGAGGGACCATATTTTAAGTTTCATGTTTAGAAAAAAAATTCATAAGTGCCATGGATTTTCAGAATTGGTCCATCATAGTTTGGAGCTCAAAATGATTAGGTGTCTTGGGGAATGAATAAAGGAATTTCCTAGAATTCACCCACCCACCCATACATGTTGGCATATAGTCTATTTTTCCTCATGATGTATGAAATACAAAATATGGCTATTGACAAGTTTTAGTTGAATGTAAATGATGCTTTTTGTAACTTTTCAAACATTGTCACCATAGTCAAATTGTTTGAAGATAAGAAAAAATAAGAGATTTTATTATGGAGAGACCCTATGTGAATCTTTAGATTTAGATAGAACATTCTAATGTGCCACAAATTCTGAGAATTTATATGGAAAATGTCTGGGAATTCAATGTCAACTTGTAACATAATAAATCAAAATATAAAAAATGTGAAGATTAATGAAAAATTAGGAAATTTTGTGAAACCTAAAAAGAAAGATGAATCAATGAAACAACTTATGCCTAGTGTTTCTAATGCTATTGATTCTATTGAAAAAAAAATTTAGTCTAAAGATAAGAATGTACCATGACAAGCTATAACAACTACTTTAGTTAATAAATTAGTTTTGAGTAAAATAATAATAAGATGATTGAATTTTTAAATGCAAATACCAAAATTTTGAGAAGAGTAGTAAAAAGAAGAAAAAATATCAAAAATGATTTAATTAATTAATATTGGATTTTTAGTGGTCGAGTCCTGGTGCAGGGGCACCATGTTAGATCATTTTTGTGAGCAAGGTCATTTGTTAGAGTTTTAGGTGTTTTGTGTTTTTGTCACTCAATAGGGTCATAATAGACCATTTATGTTGTAGTTTGAGTCATTTTAGGGTGGTTAGAGTAAAGTTGTTAATTTGGTGTCAATTATGCAAAAGATGTCAAAATTCAATATTGTAAAAGTTGCTCAAATGCAACAATTGGAATGCCAACAGTCAAGGAGGTTTACAATTCAGTTGGAGTCGTATTTGGTTGAAGAAATTTTAAAAGGCCTTAAAAGGCTCAAAGAATGTTTAGAGAGTTGATTTTTGAAGATCAAACAATAAAATCCCTTGTTTTCTTTTGAATTTATGTGTGTTCTCATTAAATATTGTTGTTACAGGCAGATTTGTACTTGCTCATATAGGAGCATATTGGCCTGAAATTCATTGAACACAAAGGAGGAATGAAGTAACATTGTTTTGGTCTTTAATTGATTGAATTTTATAGATATTCAAGTGATTTATTGTCATTCTTTTGTCAGCGAGTCTAAAACCCTGTTTTGAAGGTTTGTGATTGAATAAAATGGACTAATGGCCCATTCCACTGATTGTATCTCTTGTAGCTTGGTGGAATGGGTCTAGTAGGGTAGGGTTAGATGTAAAAGTGGTTTTTGAGAGTAGGGGAGGCTATTTGTGGTTTTTGGAGTGATGCCCAAGGTGGTATTCTATTGGTTTTGCGTCAATTTTGGTGGTAAAAGGCTAAGAATGGTTGCAAAACCTTGGGGAACAGGTTTGTGAAGGTTCATTAAGTGTGGGTAGAAATATTTAGAGGTTTTTGAGGTCTTGGTTGGCTAGGTGGAATCCTGGAGTAGTGATTTTCAATAAACCCCCTTCAAACTAGTTTATAAGGAGGGTTTGGTGATTAGGTATCTTGAAGGACATTTCCATGATTAAAAGTTGTGGAATATGAGGTTTTGTGGTCTGGTAAGGATCTTTCAATAGATATTTAGGCTTGGAAGAAAGTTTGGAGAGGTGTTGCTTTGTAAAAGTGGCCTAATTGGCCAAGGAGGATAGTGTAACTGCCTTGATTGAAGGTTGATGGTCCAAAGTGACCCTAAGTGATTTTAAGATATGTTTAAGAAATACTTAATGGGTATTTGGAATGGAAAATAGTTTTTGGTTTTGATGAGTATTTTGGGAGAGATTCTTGTTTTTCTCTGTTTGGATGGTTACAAGAGAGATATAAAAGAATTGAAGAATAGGGGAAAGTTAGGGTTTTAAGGATTGCAAGGTTTTTTGAAAGAGTTTAAATTGGGATTGTTAGTTGATTGCCTTCCTGATCTGCATCAAGTGGTATCAGAGCATAGGTATTAGATCATTTGATGGTGAAAAGTGGGAAGTTGAAAAGACAAAATGCCTCCTAAACGTAGTGGAGTACTTGCAAGGGAGATTAAGATGTTGAAAGAGTCACAAGAAGCCATGCTAGCCAATTTTTTAGCAATGGAGAAAGATCAAAGAAGAGGAAAGGTCACTAAAGAGGAAAGTGACCGAGAGGAAGAGGAAGAGGGTGAATAGGAAAAACCTCCAAGTGGAAGAACCCAAGATGTCAATTGGGATCCTTATGAAAGAAGGATGATAAATATGTTGAAGGCTATAAAAGGGGATACTTCTGATGTAAAAGTATAGGTGCCAATGTATAATGGAAAATTGGATGCTGAAGAGGTATTAGAATGGATAGATGCACTAGATAATTTCTTTGAATTCAAGGAGGTTGTTGATGATCAGAAAGTGAATTTTTCTAAGACCATGTTGAAAGGTCCTAAATTGACATGGTGGAATTACATTTAAGAGGAAAGAGTTAATAAGGGGAAAACAAAAATAAGTTCATGGGATAGGATGGTGTCAAAGGTGAAATCACAATTTTTGCAAAGTGATCATGCTATACAAACATTCAAGAAGTTGCAGAGTTTAAAATAAAAGGATAAGGATTTTATGACATATATAGAGGAATTTAACAAGTTGAGTATAAGTTCTTGACACATTGAAGATGAGAATGAAAAGGTTGCAAGGTATATGTGTGGCTTAAGGTATCAAATCCAAGATGAATTGAGTTTGGCTACACCTAGATTAGTTGAGGAATGCTTTCAATTGGATACTAAGGAAGAGGAGAAACTAAAAACAAGACAAGAAAGACAAGGAAGAGGCAAAGACAACACTAGTAGAGGAAAAGGTACAAAGCAGACTTTTGAAGAACAAGTAGATGCAAGCAAAAACAAAGATCAAGTGGCTGATTCAAGAGGTGGATTCAAAGGTTTCATAGGTAGATTTGGTGGAGGTAGAAGTTCAAACTTATTTTTAGGCAGATGTTATCATTGTAATTAGTTTGGGCATCCAACATTTAAGTGTCTTGAGAAGCAAGGGTATAATTCAATTGGTGGTGACAAAAGAGTGCAATTGGTACAAGAAGATGATTATGAAAGTGTGCATTCTCCTAATCAACTTGTTGCTCCAGAAGTGGGAGAATCTTTGATGGTGAGAAGAAAATTCCTCAAGGAATCAAAAGAGAAAGAGATGACTCAAAGGAGAACACTATTCAAGACCACCTGCAAATGTAAAGGTAAGGTATACAAAGTTGTAGTAGATTCAGGAAGCACTGACAACATGGTTTCAAATGAAATGGTAGATAAAATGAAGTTAGAGAAAATTCCTCACGAAACACCATATAGAGTATCTTGGTTGAATGATGATTAGTCTATTTTGGTGAATGAACAAGCTTTAGTTGAGTTTCAAATTGGTGGATATAAGGACAAGGTTCTTTGTGATGTTTTTCTAATGGATTGTTGCCATTTATTGCTTGGAAGACCATGGCAGTTTGATAGGCATGCACTTTATGATGGTAGACATAATACTTACACTATGAGAAAGATGGAAATATATTCAAATTGAATCCATTGGTTAAGGATGTTAAGGAATAGGGTAAGGCAACAAAAGTGATCATGATGGGAAAGAAGGAGTAACTAAGGATAGAGGAAGACAAGAATGAAGAGTTTGCAACCATTACAAAAGAAGAAGATGCTAGGATAGTAGCTAGAAGGAAAGAATAAAATGTGGAGAAAATAAACTTGAAGAGTATTCTGATTTTGATTGGAAAGGAAGATGAAATGGTGACAAAGATAGTTCAAGAGAAGGTCAAGGATGAATTATTTGAGGGAGTGCAAAATTTCTTAAAAAGGAATGATAAAATCATGGTGGGGACAATTCCTTGACCATTGATGGAAAAAGAAGATAGTGGGAAGTCAAGTACTATCAAGATAGAGGTTACTAAGTCTGATGGAATAGTGGGTTGTAAGTCTGATAACACAGTGGTATTTGGGGCAGCGACCCTGATGACAAAGATGAAGACAATAGGTGAAATGAGTAAGGGTGTTTGGCAAGGATAATTGGATGAGTTTGAGTATGTTTCAAGAGTGAAAGAGAGGGTAGTCAAAGGTAGGGTTGACAGAGGTCAGTGTTCAGGTGTCAAAGTAGGTGCCACATCAATTTATGATGAGGAAACGATAAGAGGACATACAACAGGGCAGTTTGTGAAGATGGAGCACTATCAAGTTAGTAATGAGTTCAATAGTGCAAGTCACAATGCACATTTGCAGTATTTGAATCATTGGAAAGGATTTACTAATGAAAGAGGATTTGAAGGTCAAGGAGATAATGGAAAGAAGCATGATCTACAACAATGAAATTTCCAAGGGACTTTGAATTTTTTTTAGGCTGGGTGTATGGTGCAGGGGCACCATGTTAGATCATTTTTGTGAGCAAGGTCATTTGTTAGAGTTTTAGGTGTTTTGTGTTTTTTTCACTCAATAAGGTCATAATAGACCATTTATGTTGTAGTTTGAGTCATTTTAGGGTGGTTAGAGTAAAGTTGTTAAGTTGGTGTCAATTATGCAAAAGATGTCAAAATGCGATATTGTAAAAGTTGCAAAAATGCAACAATTGGAATGCCAATGGTCAAGGAGGTTTAAAATTCAGTTGGAGTCATTGTATTTGGTTGAATAAATTTTAAAAGGCATTGAAAGGCTCAAATAATGTTTAGAGAGTTGATTTTTGAAGATCAAACAATAAAATCCCTTGTTTTCTTTTGAATTTCTGTGTGTTCTCATTAAATATTGCTATTATAGGCATCTATACTTGCTTGTATAGGAGCATATTGGCCTAAAATTCATTGAAAACAATGGATTCATGAAGTAACATTGTTTTAGTCTTTATTTGACTGAATTTAATAGAGATTCAAGTGATTTATTGTCATTTTTCTGTTAGCAGGTTTGAAACCTTGTTTTGAAGGTTTGTGATTGCATAAAATAGAATGATGGCCCATTCCATTGATTGTATCTCCTATAGCTTGGTGTAATGGGTCTAGTAGGTTAGAGTTAGATGTTAGAGTGGTTTTTGAGAGAAGGGGAGGCCATTTGCGGTTTTTGGAGTGATGCTCTAGGTGGTATTCTA
Source organism: Sequoia sempervirens (assembly GCA_007258455.2). NCBI lineage: Eukaryota > Viridiplantae > Streptophyta > Pinopsida > Cupressales > Cupressaceae > Sequoia > Sequoia sempervirens. The sequence continues at coordinate 231,190 of VDFB02040522.1, read as the reverse complement.
TTGGTTTTAGGTCAATTTTGGTGGTAAAAGGTTAAGAATGGTTGAAAAACCTTGGGGTAGAGGTTTGTGAAGGTTCATAAGCATGGGAAGACATATTTAGAGGTTTTTGAGGTCTTGGTTGGCCGAGTGGAATCCTGGAGTAGTGATTTTCAATAAACCCCCTTCAAACTAGTTTAAAAGGAGGGTTTGGTGATTAGGTGTCTTGGAGGATGTTTCCCTAATTAAAAGTTGTGGAATATGAGTTTTTGTGGTTTGGTAAGGCTCTATCAATAGATATTTAGGATTGGAAGAAAGTTTGGAGAGGTGTTGCTTTGTAAAAGTGGCCTAATTGGCCAAGGAGGACAACATAGTAGCCTTGATTGAAGGTTGATGGTCCAAAGTGACCCTAAGTGATTTGACCTTAATGGGTATTTGGAATGACAAATAGTTTTTGGGTTTGATGAGTATTTTGGGGGAGATGCTTGTTTTTCTTTGTTTGGATGGCTACAAGAGAGATATGAAAGAATTCAAGAATAAGGGCAAGTTAGGGTTTTAAGGATTGCAAGGTTGTTTGAAAGAGTTTAAATTGGGATTGTTAGTTAATTGCCTCCCTGCTCTACATCAATTCCTAAGGTCTAACATGAAATTAAATGTTTAATTGAAAAATATTGGCATGATAATACACATGTACAATCTAATGCTAGAGATGTTTTAAAATTAAGAGTGAGATAAAAAAATTGTAATCCTCATCCAAAGCATCTATTAGTCATTACTCAAATAGAATTTTATAAAAAAATAGGAGATTCATTTTTTTAGCATAAGTCAAAGATCATTTGAGAAATGTAAACCTTGGTATGTGAAAATAAATAATAAATATCTTGTTGTAAAAATCAAGTGCAATTCAATTATTATTATTATTCTAATATATTGTACTTTGCATACAAACCAAATTATCCAAGAATGTGGTATTAATATTTCACCTAGATCAATTAAAGAGTTTATAAAAAATTATTTTGTGAAACATCTAATGGATAGTTATTTTATTCAAAAACATGCATTTATGGACAATACAATAAATATGGTAAGCTTTCATTGTTAGGAGAATGTATGCATGATAGTATTTCACATGATTTTGGATAAAAATTAGTGGATGTGAAAATATTCAACAATGTTCAAAATTCATGATGAAAAAATTTGAAAGTGTTGTGAGTTAATCATAGAAACAAATAGTGTACAGGAATTAATTAGAGAATTTAAGTATAATATTGTATTTAAATATGTGAAACACTCTCAATATGATTGGTGGTTTGATGAAAAAAAATTCTTGTGTAAAAAGACATTTTCAATTGAAACTATATTTTAGTTGTTGACATTGAAAAAACTACACTCTTGCTCCACAAGAAAAAAAAATAGTCTTAGTATTATAATTCAATAGAGGTGTCCATATTTATTCATATTGTATATGAACAAATAAATAAAAATACATAACATAATATAATTTTTTTGAGGGAGTGTCATTTCTATTTAAGTGATAACCATTTACACTCATTTGGGTTTGTGTAATATTATTTCAAAATATTTTATGAAATTTTAAGAGAAAGATAAATCTAAATGACACATCTCATATGGTCAAATAATTATGCAAGACAATTAAATATAGTTGAATATTTAATTGGCTATGTAGGGCTCATAAAAAAAAAAAATCTAATATATGTAGAATTTTTTCAAGATGGACATGGTAAAGGAGAGCATGATGGAGTTGGAGTATGTATGAAAATATAACTTGATAGGGAACAACTAAAATTTGAGGATGCGATAAAGTTTAAAGCTACATGTACAATTTTGGATTGGTATGATACAAAATTTCTATAAGATCAAGTGAAAACTCTAAAATTTAATAATTTTTTGGTTAGTTGAAGAAGAAAATAATTTTCCTTGATATGATTTTGAAAAAATTGGTGGATCAATAAAATTGGACCCATTTAAGATTTTAAATGCAAGCATGTGGAGTATATGGACTAGGGGTCTTTCTTGTTTTTTTTTTATCAATTTTACATTAGTGGTGAGTGGGAAGCATGTGAAAATATGTAATGGGTTAAAGAATAAAATAAATATCCTTAACAAATATACAAACGCATGATCAACATGAAACAATATTTGAAAAGGGCAATCAATTATTTGCATCATATGACTATGATCATGTTTTATATCTTATACAAGAAGGTACATTAATTCAATATCTATTTTTATTACATTATTTTATAATATATAACTATATATGTATGCAGATATTTATGTGAAATATGTCATATTTATTGAATTTACATTTTTGGCGAGACGTGCGTATGTTGTTGTTGCACCTAAGGGAAATGAAGAGGAAATAGAGTATGGGTTGGGTCAATGTGTTGATACAAAACATACATTATTACACCCTAGATTAGATGATGATAACTATGAGTATCTAATAGGTTATGTGGTTTTTTTTGGAACTTGGCTATGGTAATATCTAATAAAAAAGAATGGTTTACCTACACTAAAGATTGTGGAATACATTAGAAAATTATACACTACTCACATTTAGTTGTGGAAACAAATAAACAACTAGTGAGATATCAAGGGAAACTTGTTACAAAAAAGTTTTGATTAATATATATAGTTGCATATATTTAATTGATATTTAGTGTATAATTAATTAATTTAATATCATACCCTAAAAAATAAGTAAGCGATTGCATATCCTCTTATTCAATCCTCTTAACTCCCCTTAAGCCATCCCCTATTTATGTTCCATAAATTAGGAAAGTATGATTTAAATTTAACAACTTTTGAATTTGATTTAGTAAGTTTAGTATTAGATCTAAATTTATAGTTAATCAATTTTCTATCTCACCCTAGAAAAATTACTAAGTGATTTCATGTCCCCTTAAGCTATCCTCTTAATTCCCATTAAGTCATCCCCTAGCTATGTTTCATAAACTAGGTGAGTACGATTTAGTATGTTATGTAACATTTTCACCAAACTAAAAATAAAGTTATGGATGTATTAAAGGAGATAGAAAAATAAAGGATAATATGATCCTTTGGTTAAAATAGAGATTACTAATTTTTTTATGAAATCTCTTTAAAAAAAGAGGAATAATTATATTTATTAAATAATAATTAAAGGAAACATTTGTGAAAGGGTCTAATGGTTTAAAACCAACCCTTATTTATATTATATAAATTCTTTATATGAGACTTTGAAAAGGGGCATAGAGATCACTCAAGGAAGAATAAAGTGGTTTGGTGGGGCTATGAGTATTGGAGAAGGGGCACATAGATGTGTCCAAATTGAGGTAAAAGTACACCCGAGATTGTCTTGGCTATGTCTTTTTGTGAGTAAGAACATCTTTTTATGTGAGTAGGAATTATGTTTTAACACATGTCCTCTAGAGTGTGACATAGAGAGAGCCAATACCACTAAAATCTTCCTAGGGTCAAATTGACTTGTCCAAGAGTTGTGATTCAAATAAGTATTTAAAAATATTGATATTAAAAGATATTAGAAATATTATATGAATATGATTATTATGTTAATGTGATTAAATTATTTGGTTGTGTTATTCAATTTATTATGTTATTTATTTTATAGTTCTTAAAAATTATCACATGTATGGTGCACATTGTTATTCATGTAACGCCCCACCACACAACCCTAGAGGAAGTTGTGATTAACTACTCAAATGTACTATTTTTTTTTTTGAAGTACATATAACATGCAAGTTCACTACCCATTGCCAACAACCTCTAAGGTTACAAGACTGAGATTACTTTAAAACCCAAACAAGAAACATGAATTGAAACCATAACATTTAATTACTTAAAAAATTAAGAACACCTACATTCCATACATGATAAATTACATCAAAGGATAAGAGATACCACATGATTTCAAATAACGATAATTTAATAATAAGATCACAACTCTCATTTCCTGAATGAGGTAGATCCAATAAGCATGGTTACATAATACATCTTCCACCTCGATAACAAATGAGGGGTAATAAATTACAAGATTCAACTAAAATGAATAAAGCATGAAATGAAACTGGATCCCACGAGCTCTCCAATTGGAAATCTCGTCACACAAACAAGAAGAAAACCCAACGGAGAAAGGTGCATGTTCCACCCAACCAAATTATACCCGAAGGCTCACCCCCCGTGCTAGGAGGTAGTAACAAGGAATCCTATACAAGACCATCTACCTCTAGACACAAGCTGACACAAACTGACTCATACTGACACAACCAATCACATGAACCATACAACCAGAAGAATAACACAAGTACAAATCTAACATCACTGACATAAGTCACATTGCTTCCAGAAATAAAACAGATCAGGTATGTTAAGAAGACCATACACATAAAACCAAACACTAACTATTGTCATAAAAAGAGTGTCACCACACATCTTGACATGGGATATCCTCTAGAAATCTTCATAGGCTCCAGCCCCCCTTATGGGATATCTTGGTGGCCTCAACCGAATCCTGACCCCCATACTCACTCATGTGGAATCAAATACCTCTCGTAAAGACAAGATAGATGACCTTGCCATTCCAAGCCTTCCCACTCATCCCAAGCCTATACGAGCACTTGTGTCTATAAGTGAGGCTAAATTATCTTGATTAGTGTGAAATACTACCCAAACTTCTAAGTACATTGTTTTAGTTATCACTTGATTAAACCACCTCTAAAGGTTACCCAGTTTACTTCTTTGGGCTCTAGCGCCTAACAGAAAGCACTCTTCTAATTGAAAACATATCAAACAAAACCAATCACCAAGGGTGCCAAAGTGCATACAAACTAGATAAACAATCACTCCAAACAATTGGAGGCAACAAAACACATAATCCACTCCTTCCAAAGGAGGCACAAACCACATAAACCACCCCTAATCCTAAGGAGGCACAAATCACATAATCCACTCCTAATCCAAAGGAGGCACAAACCATCCCCATTCGTGAAAACTGGGTAAAAAAACAGGATACAACTATACACACTACCTAAGGCAATACAAAGGTTGACTAACATAATACAACAACCCCAAATAGTTAAACCCCTTATGGAAGACTTAACAACCCTTCTAATCAAATTCCCTAAAGCGAAAACATAAGAAGTGTATATTCAAGAAGGGCGATCAAACAGGAATTAAATCTATATTTGGATTTCCTAAATCCACTTCCTTCATTAACATTCAATAATTTATTGCCTTAATAAAACTAATTTAATAACATCTCTTTCAGACAAAAGATAAACTTTAACCAGATATTTAATTCCCTAATTGCTCTTAAATGATAATAACATTTACTTCTATGATCCAAAACCTATCATTTAAAAATAATTATTGGTCCTTTGCAAAATAAATCATTTTAAAATCAATTAATCTCGCTATTAAACACATTACATTTAAATACAATATTTGTCCTTTCAAATATATATTATTTTAAAATAAAATCAATAACTTGACTATGAACACAATGTTTTAAATTCCTCGATTACACATTTCATGAAAATAACTAATCTTATCATACATTCGTTGCAACCAATAAGAACTATAAATAATTAATAATCGCTTTCTTCAAAAAAAACATTTCATTTAAAGCAAATAACCATTTCTCTTAAAATCATTACCTTATTAAGTGACTATTTAAGCATTTGACAAGCAATAATAAATTAAATCTAAGGGTCTACTTTAGTTTCCCGATAATATTTAAATATAAAAAATCTCATTTCCCTAATAGAATCTTTTCATTATTAAATAAATATTTGTGCATAGACATGCATCTCTATTAATTAAATATTCATTTAAATAACAATGTGTTTCTATTTACATTTAATATCCATTTCTCATATTTAAATATTCATTTATTGAACTATGTGCACGTTATTCATTTACCTTAATTACACAAAATAATCAAATCATTTTTTAAAAATAAATTCATTTTATTATAAAATCAACATTTACATCTAATAAAATAATCTGAAAAACATTATATTTAACCATAAATATATATATTAAACATATATATAATTATATATACTCAACATATATACAACTATATATATGTATACATATTTACATATATATTTATAAAAACAATTTTAATTCTAAATCATTTAAATATAACCCAATATTTGCCAATTATCTATGCAATTAAAATATTCATATATATATATATAATATATATATATTATATATTAAAAATAATATATAATATATATATATAATATATATATAATATATATATAAAATATATATATACACATATTTTATTAAAATTATAAAAATCATATAAATATATAAATATATATATATATATATATATATATATATTTATATATATTACATGTTATATAATAATATATATATAATATAAATATAAATTTATATTATATAAAATTAAAAAAAAAAAATACAAACCAAAAAACAAGGGCACTAGCCCCAAACCCTGCTGGGGTGGTTGCTTTACAAGCAGCCCCCTATGGGGGCGACTGTGGTGGCAGCGCAGCTGCCTCCACAACGCCTCCCAATGGGGCGGCTGTAGGGGCAGCCCCCAAGCCTTCCCCTAAAAAAAAAAATTCTTAATTTTCTGTTTTTTAAAACAAAATAAATTCTTTCCTTGTTGTGAAAGAACATAATTTTTTTTTATAATTTTTTTACTAGAATGATAACAAATTGAATACATAAGAAATATATATATATATATATATATATATATATATATATATATATACATCTAAATTTCCATTTTACAGTCAAATTGAACAAATTTTCAACAGGAAATTTACAATAAAATTAATTTTCAACATGATTTCCTGATTTCAATTTTTGGGAATCTCCAAATCCAAAAGAGAGGTTTTCCTAATTTCTTTTTGTTTCCTTTCCATTTTCTATTATTAAACTTGAGAATTTCAATTGAAAGAGTTTGTTTTTTCCCCAAGAATATAAATTCTTTCATGATTTCATGAGGGTTTTCAAATTTGTTTCCAAGCAAGTTTTCAAATTGAAAATCCTAAATTTCAATTCATTAAAACAAGAGAGAACCTGTTTGAAGCTTGAAGAAGAAATCTGGTGTTTAGTTGCAATTTCCAATTTGCCAAAATTCCTCCAAAGACTTCACTCCAAATCCAAAATGCATCTCCCCAAAACAAGAAAGCCTTAATTTCTTTTTAACAACAATTCTTTTTTTAAAAAGAAAGAAATATCTTCCCCAAATTTAGTCAACTTTCCCCAAAATATCCCACAACCACCATAGTTATTTCTCCTCTATCCATTTTGAGGATATTTTGTTTTTAAAAAAATAAAATTAAAATCAAATTTCTTTTCAACATGACTTTATTACTTTTAAAAAAAATTCTATTTCAAAAGGAATTTAAATCTTTTAATAATTTCTTTTCAAAAACATTTAAACTTTTAAAATTTTCTTTTCAAAAGAATTTAACACTTTTAATTCCAAAATGGATAACTTAATTCATTTCAACACAATTAATTTAATTAATCAATAAAAAAAATATAATCCAAGATTAGATTATTTTATTAATTAAATTAAATTAATTAATAAATTAAATAACATTTCTAACATTATAACTAGATTTATTTAATAATCAACTTAAATACATAAAGCCATTTATTTACCTTTTCCAACTTGCAATTAAATAAAATCAAGGAGAGATGATGTAATGCCCCTCGTGATTGTGGTCTTGCGTGTTGACTTTCCCTTGAGGATAGGTTTTGATTAATGTTTAGTTTAATTTGATTCATTTTGGCCAATAAATGTTTTTGTGTAGGTATCACATTAAAATAGTATTATTGGATTAAATAAATTAAACTTGTATATTATAATAAAATAAAAAGTGTGGGCAATAAATAATAAATAACTTAAAATGCAATGCCTTACCTATATTTAGGCATTTGCATCTAATGATTTTGTAACCGCCTGCAAGGAAAAGTGACAAGTATTTGAAGGAGAGCATGCATTGGATGCTTTGTAATTGATTTGTTCTAATTGGATGCTTTGTAACTAATTTGTTCTAATTGGATGCTTTGTGCTTTGTAACTGATTTGTTCTAATGACCACGGTCTGTATGTTTGGTTGCATCGCACTGGCTTTACTCTGAATCTGGAAAATGAAAAGATTTGGGGGAGATGCATGAAAGAAAAACCATCTCCAATACTTTCTTTGGGGAGACAACAATATATGGAACAAGATGGGAATGAAGGGAGAGCAAGGCAGCGGATGGAGGAGAAGGGGGTTTCCTTCTGCACATTGCCTTTGCATGTAAGTTTCTTAAGCCCTCTCTGCAAATCCATTTTTGTGTATATAATGCATTCATTACAGGACATGAGACCACTTTTCTTCTAAGAATGTGTGTGAGGTAGTTTGCATGCCCTTTCTATGCTTACACATTTGCATACATGTCTACCGTAGCTTTTATATCTTCAAGTTCTGTGAAAATCCTCTACCCTTCATGCTTGATGAACATTCTTACCCTATTCCAAAGCCCCATTTGGCACAATGAGGATGTTGTAAAAGTTGTGGTATTTGGTTTACCTCTTCCAATTGCATTTGCTTGAAAGTTTCGTAAGCCGCTTCAACAAATCTATTTTGTGCTTTTCCTGTGATTATATTATTCTTGAGGTGACGTCGCTTTGACGCGTTCTATCTAATAGATCGAGCATTGTCTTGTGGATAAAATTTGGGATTTGATAATAATGCAAGTAGATGGTGATATTTCCAAATTCCAATATTCACTTTCTATATACTTGGAAACCCGTCACAGTTACAACATTTATAGTCCAGGCATTGTATAACCTCCCTGATACCATTGGCGACCTATCATAGCTGTAATTTTTAGACTTGCAAAGGTGTAGTAAATTAAATAGCCTCCTTGATTCTATTTGCAACCTGCCCCATCTACTGTACTTGAAAATAGAATGCTGTAGAAATTTAAATAATCTCCTGATACCATTGTCAGCCTGTCTTGGCCGTAGCAGTTGAACATAATAGGTAGTTTAAAGGTTTAAATAATCTCTCTGATTTCATTATCAACCTGTCACAACATCAACACTTGAAAATGGAACGTGGTAGAGGTTTGAATAATCTCTTTGACTCCATCATCAACAGTATACGCGCCTTGCCTTTGCTTTCGCATTTTTGCATACAAATTTTCCTTGACACAGTATTATGGTACAAGCATTTTTTTTTAGTTTATTTCTTTTAAGAACATTGTCTCTATTTTAATGATGGAAAACCCCAGCCTTCAATCTGGTATGATTCATCAGGCACCATAGGTTTAACTAGCTTCTTTAATTCAAAAATTTTGAGAGCTTCCTTGCAAAATCCATTTTGTGTATATCCTACATTCAACGCATTCCATGAAACTAGAATTCTTTGAGGAATTCTGTTAGTTAGTCCACACACCCTGTTCCTGATGTTTTTGGTCTATTTAATGAGTCTTGTTTTAAATGTTGAAATCTCTCTTGAAATATTCAAATTATTTTCTAGAGTTACTCAGAGGTTCATTTCCTTGACTAGAAGAAATTAGGAAGGTAATAGTGAAAGGAAATTAAAAGTACTATTTAAGATGAATAAAATTTGGATTCTTTTATAGATGTTTCTTTTGGATTAAATTATATTTATTAATTTAGCTAGAATAGAGTGAATTAATTTTGATTTCGGTTTATTGGGTATCAAAAAGGTCTAGGGAATCTGAATTACTTTCATATAGATAAATAGTCTTTAAATGTAAATATAGATGAAAAGGGGAAACAAAGGAATATGTTAGATGAGTGGGAATTGAGAAAAAATAAATAAATAAATAAATACTTAAGGGAAATATAATTGGTTGTGTAATAGTGAACTTAGATAATAAAAAAATATGCTAATATAGTCTCTCATAATATTTTAAATAAACCATCATGAGTAGAGAAGTAAAATGTAAGCAATGGTTTAAATGTTCTTGAAGTTCATTACTTTTGATTTGTTGGTGAAAGAATCGTGCATATGATAAAATATTTATTGGGATATCTAGAAAATATGTTTAGAGAATTCCATAAGTTATCTTAAATTACTTCTAATTGAACAAATAAAATGTATTTGATTGTTATTGATAAAATTAGGAAATTAAGTTATAGTTGGTTTTCTTCTTATAAAGGAAATTAGAGATGTCTAGTTAGGAATTGATGAAACAAAATATAGTTAGTCATGTAGTTTTGTAAAATAGATAGGATGGAATGATTATAATATTAGTGATTATAGTACCTTATAGTTGATTAGTGAAATTGATTTGTAAATCAATTAATTAGGGAAGAAATGTTTAGAGGGAAATGGTTTATTTATATTTTGGAGCCTTGGAGAGTTTAGTTATATGGTTGCATTTGGTAATCTTGTAATGGGTGGTTGTATTGAACTCTTTAATAGTGGAATTGTGTATATTATAATTAATCGGCATCTTTGGTCATGGCTAAGTATTTTTGTAAACTCTATTTGTCTTCATTTTGGTAGTTTTATAAATTTACATAAACGAAATAAATTGTTCTTGAATTGAGATTTCGTTCTTAATTATTTCACTTGGATTATTAGTTAGGGGATAACTTTAGGACAATCCGAGTTCCTAATAAATGAGGTTCTTATATGGATAGTTATTTAGAACCTTGAGATTGTAATTGTTTTGATTGTTGAGTAGGTTGGTTTCTTTTAATTGAGAATGTGAATAGATAATTTTTGTCGTTGCCATGTTGCTGATTTTATGAAGGTGATTTATGTGCCACTGTAAGGGATTCTTGTGAGGAGAAAATTGAGGTCTCCCGTGGAATGCCCAATTGGTGGATTTTGGATATTGAGTGATTATTGTTGAATTAAAGGTTGATTTCTTTTGTGAATCCCTTTTGAGGTGACACCATTGTTGATTTGTGGATGGAGTTTGATGAAACTTTCTTTGTGTGGCTTTTCTGAGTTAATCTCAGATTTGAGGGAAATTTTATCCTTGTGTTGGAATTATTGGGGAAAAACTCTTGTTGCTTCATTTTACCCTCGTTTGTGGGTTGTTGTTCTTTTGGCTTCCAGAGGCTTGAGATGATTGACAGTTGATGTTCTCTCTTTATGTGCCCTTGATGTGGCAATTGTTTTGTATCATGATTTTGAAAGGGTTGTACGGGAATTGTTGAGACTCTGATTATGTTTTTATAGCGAAATGGGTAATGCCTCACATGTTTCTCTATTGAGATCTAATCTTCATTTTATGTAGTACAACCCTTGGATTTTAGTTTATGCTTTGGGTCTCTAGGGAGAGTGGCTCTTCGTGGGGGTCGACACCTCAATTAGGAGGAAGAGCATAGGATAACCCATGTAAGAGTTAGCTTAACAAGTGAAAACCTATTAATTGAACTTAGGGGAATGGGTAGTAATAACATAATAAAATAATCTTGGATACCTTGTCTATCCATTAGGGTTATCATAGACTAATGGAAGAATGAGAAAGCCATGGTTGGAAAAGTTGTTACCTCGTCCTCATGAGAGGTTAATGGCTCTGCATGAGTCACCCTATGGGGCTAGTGCCTCAAGTAGGAGGAAGGGCTAGGATAACCATAGATGGGGGTTGGCGCCTCAAGCAGCCTCGTACAACTGGTACTTGGAGGAAGAGCATAGGATAACCCATGTAGGACTATGCCATGACACTCTCCATTAGTTGCCCTTATGCTTTGTTTCCTTGGTTGCCTTTGGAAGTGTGTTATGATTGTGGTCTTGGATTTACTTTGCAAGTGATTATGATTGTTGCTTTTGATTTATCTATGATTTATTTTTATGGTGTTGTGTTTACTATGATTGGATCTTGGTTGTTGTCGTTTATGATCTATGAAATCTTTTGTTGTTGCTTTTGGAGTTATTGTTAATATGATATTTTGTATGATGTTGAGTCTTGTGGTTCCCTGTTTGGATGTTCTTGGTTGAGGTCTCTTTCTTGCTAGCTCCTAGCACGGGGGGTGGGTCTTCAGACTCACATGGTTGGGTGGAATGTGCTAAGCACCCCATTGGGTCCCCAGTCGAGGATCGAGAGGTGCGGATTGGTGCTAGTTATGACGACTCTAAAGTTGTATTAATCTTTGAGCCAGTTATGATACTTTGTATTTATCTATTCAACTATATCTTTCTACATGGGTTCCCATTCATGTTGGAGAACACTATTGTATCATTGTTACTCTTGAACATTGTAATAAAATGTAATGTTATACTTGTTGTGCAGTTTTCACACACGCCCCGCTGAAGGCAGGGACCCTCTTTCTCTTTCGTTTTGGTGTCTTGGCCCTTTCATTTTGAGGTTTTATCTTGTTTAGGCATGTGCTTAAATGCTTATTTTGATTGCCTAAGTGTTTTCCCAAGGTTATTCATTGAAAATCCTAAGTTCTGGATAAATTTCAGGTTTTCACTCGGATTTGGGATTTTCCACCTTGGTCGGATTTTCTCGAATCCTGCTTGGACTCCGGCTGGACACTATTGTTCAGAGATTTTCGGTATTCGTGGATTTCTGTGTGGGCCAGATTTTTGCAAATTTCGCCCTGTTGTCATATTCCCATGTTTTCTGATTGTCTTGTCGATTACATTAATGAATTCGTACGTGCTTTGAAGGATGTATTTAACTTGATTTTTGAGGTCTTTTATGCTATCATGCTCATTATTTGCCATTGTTTGAGTTGAGGACTGCATCCTTTGAGTTTTCTCTTTGAGATTTTGATTGGATTTGGGGAATTTGGGTTTGAATTTATCGATTTAGTGGCGATTTCTTGCACATTCTTGCCCCTGTTCTTTGTGGATGCCATCCCGTTTGTACTCGTCATTTTTGGGACCAATTTGGGCTTTAAAATGGTATGTTCTCAATCTCCTTTCTTTTAATTGATGGTTGCAGATAAGCTTCGATCTTATAGGGATTATTTGGGTTGAATTCTCTGCATTATTTGGGCATTTTCATGATTAGGGTTGTGCAACATTGTTTTATTTACCACCTCCCAAGTGAATCTTAAGGTCCTTTATCTATTTGCATTCTAACGCGACTTGCTTGAGAGTTGTGAGTAATCCCCTAGTCGAGAATTAGTAGTTGAAGTGATTTAATTCTGAGCTCGTATGTGCTTTAATGGAAGATCTGTAGGGTTTAACTTAGGGCATCGTCATTTATCTTGAGTGTGCTCTCGAATTGGCTTAGAATGTTGAGAGAATCTATAGAAAGCCCATATTAAGCTTGCCCTAGGCTTAAATTTTTGAAATCCATGATCAATGTGATGTTGTGTGTGAAATTGTGATTTCATGTCACAATTCGGCTTTTGGCCTCAGTCCGGGATTTTTCATTCCCTCGAGACAATTTTCCTCTAGTGGATTTTCCTGGTTTCTTCTGCTTTTCTGGAATCCGCTATCACTTTCAGAGTTTCATATATTCCATGGATTTCCATTGACCCCGGATTTTCCCGGAGTCTTGTCTTGCCAAGATTTTTTGAAGTATGCAAGGTATCGTCCCTTTCGCAGAAATCTGCCTTTCCTGATTTCCTTTGTGTTCCCAGAATCTACATGTTATCAGAGTTTTACCTTATCCGTGGATTTTCACTGATGCCAGATTTTCCTGAAGTCCTTGGTTCCTTGTTTTTTCCAAATTTCGCGAAGTGTCTATGCCTTCGTGAAAATCCATCTCTGGAGGACTTTCCTGAAATTTGGTGAAGTGCAATAAAATATGGAGTAGCATGATGTGTTAGTGATTTTCAATGCATTTTATTATTAATTCATGCTATTTTATGATCTCTTATGAATTTTTTTGATTGATAATGATCAGATTTAATTGTTAGGAGGTGTTTCCATGACTATTCCGCTGGAATCCGTCTGGCCTAGAATTTTTTGAAATTCCTCTCTGGCTCAGATTTCGCGGATGGTCCTGAAACCCGAAACTTGTTATGACCATTTTATATGAATTGTAATAACACCTTGATTGCATGAGGTTTATTCTAACGGTGTTTTGATGGATTAACGTTTCCCTCCTGTGGTTTTTACTGTGATTTTCATGTTGAGTGAAGGTTGAGTCTAGCAAAGCAGCAGCTGGGTCTTCGATGTCTGATGCAGAAAGATTAAGCTAGACATTAAAAGCAAGGTCCCTGAGAGTAAGATCACATCGGTCTAGTCAGAGGTGACTGATACAAACGTTGGCCTCTAGGATTATGAAGAATTTAAAGAAAGAATAGTGGTCGAAGATCTTCCCTTGGTGACTAGAAGAATGAATGAATCAGGCTTGTCCCATGTAGCTGGTTTCCCTTCCATGGTGCAGTGTCATGAGCTTGTACTTGAGTGTGCTAGACACTACGATCAAGATACACAGAGAATGATTGGTCCTCAAGGGAGAGTTGTAGCGAATCTCAATCCTGTTTCCATTGCCTAAACCTTTGATATGCCAGACAGGTCTCATGTGATGGGATTTAACATAAAGGCAGCTCAGAAGTTCTACGATGAGCAGACTATGAAGTCACAATAATTTATCAATTCTTGGCTAGAGAAGCCCAAGTCTCACTATTCCAAATTGCCCAAGCAACTATTTAGAGCAAAGTTCAAGGAGTACTATGATGCCATCACGTTTCTTAGTAGGGTAGTGGGATTGAAGAGTGCTAGAATGTTTGAGAATTGGATGTGCCATGTAATTGTTAGGATGGATCAGGAGAAGATTAACTACCATTGGGAAGGGGTCATTAGCGAGGTAATTTACAGGCAGTTTTCCAATGTGTTGCAAACAAAGACCTTCACAATGACTTCATATTTGGTCTATGCACTTGGTAGATTCCACCCCTATAAAGGATTGAGTACAAGGGGCACCTTTGGACAGGATATCATCTATGAGGTTTACCCTCAATTGTATTTAGGAAGCTCAAGCTATAGGAGGGTGAATGATGTATTCACCATGCACATTACTAGATTGCTTCAAGGTGCAAAACATGTGAGAGTTTAAGATCAAGCAAAGGAACTCATCAGGAAATATGGGGCATGGTTTATTCAGTTCCCAACTTTCCCTTACATTCAAATTGATGGTTGCTAGAGAGCCCCATACAGACTTCCAAGATATCCTACTGATCACATCATACTCCTGGAAGTCACTAGGCAGATTTGTGACTTTGATGCCATTGTTAAGAGGGACAAGCATAAGTCTGGTTTTGGTGGAGATTTTCCACTAAGGATTGGAACTGGGGAGGTTTGTCCCTCCATTGGTTCCGCCTAGGCTTCAGAGGAAGAAATGAGTACCCTTGGTCTATCTTTCCACTCCAAGAGGCCCAGATTTGATATTACAGGAGAAGCCCAAAAGAAGGCCAGCAAAGAATATAGCCATAAGGTTGACTTGGAGGACTACTGGGCCAATTATAGTGATGAATTTGAGGTCAAGAAGAAGAAGTTTTCTTGGTTGCCAGTAGAGTCAATTTGATTATACAATGTGAGGGCAGTCCTAGACCAGCTTAATGATGATGGAAACTTGATCCAAGATCATGCTTATGAGGCAATAAAAGACATACCAATTGGTGATATAGATTGGTTAGAAGAAGAAAAGACATAATTAAAACAGTTGATGGATCTAGTTATTAAATCCACCAAGATGTGGATAAAGCATAAGTTGTGGCAGTTAGAAAATGAGGGAGTGAAGTGTACCTATGAACTAATGGGAGTCCTAGATCCTCACTCTACTTCTGAGGAATCAGTTGAATAGAACCCTAAGGGAAAGGGTAAATTGGATTCTCCTTTCAAAATCAAGATCAAAGGTGTTCAAGAAACAAAAGCCCAAGAAATAGAAAAGCAGAGAAAGCCAAAGGCTAAGAAGAGGACAAGAACTAAGAAGTCTGAGTAGGAGGAAACTGAAGGGTAGGGTCCTGAAGTTGATGATCCTATACCCAAAAAGAGAAGAGTCATAAGGTTGTCAGAGAAGGCGAGCTCTAAGAGAGATGAGGAAGTTACCCCACTGGTGGTAAATGTTGAAAGTTCAGAGGAGAAGGCTAGGGTGTATACAAGGAGGTCTAGGACTCCTCCTAAGGATAGTGCGCCTAAGGTGGACCTTCCTCTGGTTGTTTCTCATGGGGAGCAGCATGGTGATGTGCCTTCCACTCATGAAGCTCAAAGAAAACTAGGTGAGTCAGAGGATGTTGAAGATCATCCGAATACTGAAGGAGAGGAGTTTCATGAAGGTGATCTTCATAGTACAGAAGCAGAAGTTGAAAAGATAATGCAATCACCTTTGGTTGCATATGCGGCTTCCCTTGTTAGAACTAAAGAAGTCCCTCCAAGCAAAGAAGAAATAGTAAAGGTCCCCTCACCTGAGCATAAGGAAGAACATGTTGAAGAAGAAGAAAGTAAGATGGATGAAACTCCTAAGAAACAGAATGTGAGTGAGGAGGCACCTAAGGATCAACAGGAGGAGAAACAAAGTGAGGTGCAATTGGAATCCACTGTTCCTTGTTGGTTGGATAAAGAAATAAGGAGAAAGCAGGTTGTTGTGGAAGATAGTCCACCAAATTGGGATGAGCTACTAGCTAAGATCAGAAAAGATAAAGGTAAAAAGAAGGCTAGGGTGATTTCAAAGATTGAAAGGGATGAAGCTCATAATAGAGTTGTTCACATTGCCACCCCTGCTCCAAATAAAAATAGAAATAATGTGGCTGGAAAGGATTATAATGTGCAGACTTTCAACTTGGGGCCTACTTCTCTTGAATAGGATATTGAGGATTATGAGGGTTCTAGTGTAGTCATCATGGGTAGGCTGAGGAAGGAAATAAAGACCAAGCATGAGTTGAAGAAAGAGAATGAAAATCTCAGGAAATTCTTAGAGGAATTAATGAAGCCCCTACAATGCATTAACCCTTCGATTTTTGCTGCAAATCCTTTGCCTTAGGAGACCATTACCGAGCTTGAAAAGATGAAGGCTTACAACCTTGCCTCATTGAATTGGCTGCAAGGGGTGTGGACCAAAGGTAATGAGGCCATTAAGGAGATTCTGTCAATTGGGAAGGATGCTATAAGGGCAATTGGTTGGTTGAAGGAAGTGTTGGCACAAGATAAGGAAGACACAGATCTCCTGCTGCGGAAAACCAGAACTATCATGGAGTACACCCGGGATAAGTTGGTAAGTGATGGAATTCTTCCTTCCTCCAGAGCTTCCAAACCATGGGAGTGGTATGAGGCATTGTAGATTAGGCAGAAAGTGTTGAAGAAGATTTACAAACAGAGGAGGCAGATTGATGATACCCTAGCCAGTGTTTACAATGGATCCATTGCCTTCTTTGAAATTATGACCGGAAGAAGGAAGATTGCACCCAGTTACTTGAGCTTGGAATAGTTGAGGAAGTGGTGGCATGATGTTTATGCCCCAATTAATGATGATTCCATTTCTAAGCATCAGTTAGATGATGTGGCCACATACATTGTTGTCATTGACAAATACCTAACATATAAGGTGGATTGGGGTAGGTCGGTAAAACAATCAAGGGAGGAGATTGCATCAATTGAAAGATGACTTAGGGTTTTTCCTTTACCACCTATGGCCGACTTGGATAGGGCTCTCTTGAAAGTCCATGAAAGGGCTGGATCGAAATAAAGACAAAGGGGAAGGCATTTAATGCCCAACTACATTAAGATTTGTGCTTCCCTATTATCTCACCCTGCATTGGTCTGAGCTACATTGGGAATCCCAGGCTAACCTGGGTGTAGTTCGTGCATTTAATGCATTCCTTTATTTCATTTTGACTTTATCTTGGCCGATTGGTGGTGCCTAATTAATATTGCAAAACTCTTGCTGGGCCGACAGGTTTTCTAGGGGATTCTATATATTGGGCATTTCGCCTCATTTGTAAGGGTTAGAATATAGAGATTGATATAGGGAAGAGATAGTTAGAATCAAATTAAGTAGAGAAAGTTAGCAAGTAGTTGTTCTTAGGAAAATATTGTAACAAAAAGCTGGAATTGTTGCTACAGTGGATAATTTGATGCAAGTAATGAGATTGTGATTCGGTGCCATACTTGTGTTCTTTTGTCTTGCATGGTTCTTGTTATTCTATCTTTAAAATTTCTTTGAGGGGGCTAGTATTTAAATTAGATTCGATTTAATAATGTTTGTGATTTGATACTTGAATGTTGCAGCAATCCCTTAGTCCATACTTTTCGCAACCAACTGATTGTTAGTTGCTTTGCAAAGTTAGCCCAGACTTCATATTCATTGTGCTTAGTTCAATTGTGAGGATTTGTTCATTTCAACTGCAATAAGGTTGTTTGAATGAATGTTCATTATTTGAAAATTTTAACACCTTAGAAGATTGCACAGTTTCTATAAGATTGCAGATTTATCTGGGTCAAGTAGAGATTAGTTTTGAGGGACTGGTTCATTTCAAGTATTTTGTCATTTGCATTGCTGATCTTAGGTTTAATATTAAGTTTAGAGATTTCTTTGAAACCCTTGCCTTTTTCTATTTCTTTGATCGTTGGATTAAGTTTAGTATTGGAGTATCATTACAGTGTTAGATCTGATAAATTGAGATTCAATATTTTTCTTGTAATAAAGTCCCCTTGTGATTACCAGCATTTTCACATTTATCACTAAGTTATTTATGCATTATCAAGACCTGACATTAGAGACCTTGGGGTTATCTCTTGAGGCTTGCTGATAGAGATTTACCTTTCAAGAGAGATAGGATTTCATATTATGTTTGAGTTGTTGTGCAAAAAACATCATCAACAATACCTTGTGCGACTTTTGATCCATGTTAGTTGTTATTCGATACGTTGTATTTGTGGAAATATGTCCCTTGAGTTTATATGATAATATAAAGTTTATCATTTTGAGTTTTGAGGTAATTATGTATATATGTTGTATATTCGTGCATGGATGGTTTCTTATTAATTTTTTGTCATGTATGTGTTACATTTGTAAATGTTTACTTTGTATTTGATTATATCTTTGGATTTCATTCTTTATCAATGTTGTATGGATTTAAGTTTCATACTGACTCCTCATGTACCCCAAGGGACGTAACTGTTAATGGATTTGTTTAATTGAGTTTTATGACTTATGAATCAATGTGCATCTCATGTATGTTTAGATTTACTTTAAAAAAAAATTGTACAATAATTGTTATTTTTAATTGTCCTTTGGGGTTTGTACAACGGGGTGTTATAGATGAACAACAAAGAAGCAACTTAACCTGACTAACACCCGATGACACACTATGACTAGGGTGATGACTTGGCACAAAAAACCTAGCTACTATCTCCCAATTGAATACCGTTGGCCAATGGACACTCTCAAACCTATGAAACTAGGTGGAGTGCAAAGAGTACATCAAACATGCATATATATGATATAATAAAACAAACTGTGAAGAGGAAATCTCAGAATTGTAGGGCGCTCGCAAGCAAGTGATGCAATCTCATCCCCTTCACCAATACACTCATCGCAGACTGACAGTTCCATCATAAACAAATATCTCATGCAATAACATGTTACAATAACTAATCATCATTACACCAATTAAAACATGACAAATAAAGCATCAGATAAGATACATCACATCACACAAATAGACTATCGCTCTATAAATAGCGATCAAATAACACACACATGATAAAGTATTTCAATAACCAAAAAGCACATCAAAGCAAACAAGGACACACTATCCAGCCAGAAAACAAAACAGAGGGGTATTACAATTCATATCTATTTTGATCACATTACATATTGTAAATTATTTTGAATGATATTAACCATATTTCAATATGCTAAAAATACTTAATTAATTAACTTTGGGAGAAAAGTAACATTATAAGTTTAGCAACTTTAAAATTTGGGCTAGTAAGTTTAAGATTAAGTAGATTTATAGTTAATTGATTTTCTAGTGCACCCTTAGAAAATAGTAATTCCCTGCAGGTCCCCTTAATCCATCCTCTTAGCTCCCCTTAAATCATCTCCTAACTACATTCCAAAAATTAGGTAATTTTAATTTACTTCAATAACTTTTAGATTTGATTTATTGACTTATTTAAACTTAATTAAATTTATAGTGGATTAATAACTATTACCATGCCCCTAGCCAATTAATAATTGGTTAATTTTTCCCTTAAACCATCCACTTAATCACATTTTTGCTATCCCCTTAACTACCAAACATGTTAGATAGAATATGTTTCACTCTTTTTTATAGATGAATATTTATTTTATGGCTTTATACTCCTATTTTCATTATACCTTTCATCATGAAAATACCTTTCATCATGATCCTATAACTATTTGGCATGATTTTGACTACTTGTGTATTCAACATTTGAAAATATATTTGATTTTTCTATGATAGGGATCACTTGAATGTAATGAATTTCTAATCTGTTTTTTGAATTTGATTTATTAGAATTTTCTCACCCGACTTAGAGTTAGGAATCATATTTTTATAGTTAATTTATTTTATTGCAATAATTATGTGCATATTTACTTTTTCATTATGTTTTTATCATTTTTATTTTAGGTCTCCTACAACTATATGGCATGATTGTCACTAATTATGCATTTAAAGTGTAACAACATATCATATTTTCTTATGCTATGCATCACTTAAATGCAATGAATTTCTAATCTAAATTTATAACTCGATTTTATTATAATTTTCTCACCTAACTTACAATTAGGGCTTGTGTATTTATAGTTAATTTATTTACTTTCATTGATTGTATGCATATTTATTGTTTGTTATATTATTATTATTGTTGCTTCAGGTCACTTACAATTAAGTGGCATGATTATCACTACCTTTTTATTATACATTAGATCAATTATATTAGAACTTGTATATTTCTTGACTAAATATTAAAAGCCTTGTATGTTGAATCCCTAATTGTAAATAACTTAATTGTGAATTCTTTTACCGTTGGATAAATTCTCTCATAACTTGGGTATCCCATGGAAATATTTGAGCCTCCTATAATTTGGTGGATTCATATTATTTCATTTAATTTTGTATATATATTAGATAGTTTTTTCAAATGTTTTTTTTTTTAATAAAAAGGGGTAAAAACTTTATTGAAGATTAGAAAGCCACATTAAAAAGGAAGCCAAGGACCGAGGTCCCAAGGAAAAACAAGAGTAACAAACCAAACAAAGATAAAATAGCCAACACCATCATTTGTCACCATTCCCAGCCCTATCTTCAGCAAGAATAGTCATTAAATCAAGATGGAGCTCCTGAGGAACCAACTCCCACTCCTCAATTCTCCATCCCTCAACATGCTTAGAAGCCCATTTCGCCAAACAGTCAGCTACCCTATTCCACTCCCTTGGAATATGGACAAAAGTCATCGTTTCCATTAAAGAACTAACCCGCAGAACTTGTTGCACAACCCTAGCCAACTGCCAGTTGACATTTGCCACTTTCCACTCAATAAGAAAATTGATCAATAGCTGGGAATTAGATTCACAAAAAATCCTTCTCCACCCCAAAGCATGAACTCTCTCAAGAGCGTCAAGAATAGCCAACCCTTCCACCAGGTTGATGGTCTGTGTCCCTTCATAGATTGAAAAGATGAAGATCACCAAGCCCAAAGAATCCCTACCAATCCCCCCAATACTAGCCGGTCCTGGATTGCCCCTTGAAGATCCATTAGTATTGATCTTCAAAACACTGTATGGGGGAAGTTGCCATTTTCCATCCCTATCAATTTTTTGCTTCTCTCGTCGTCCTCTCTTAGCCCTTTCCAAAGCCAATGATGACCCCTGAATCCACAACCTCTCCACCAAATCTGTATCCCTTTTCACCAAAGGGAATTCCACTTCACACCTAGCTTCCATTGTTTCTTGAACCATGCCCAATAATCTCTGCCAAATTTTTTTGCACTAGCCTCTGTTCTCCACGAAATATCCTTCAATTGCGTTCCAACCAAATCTACCACAATAAGAAGATAGGCCCCACAAACCACACCTCCTGCAAAAAGGAGGCCACATAAGGGGGCCAACCCATCCCCTGCCAAAATTCAATCAAGGAGGAAGCATGAACACAAGGAATTTTCCAAACACCCCACCAAAAATGCCAAAGTTGGAGGGAAAAGGAGCAACAAAAAAACAAGTGAGTAGAGTCCTCCTCATTAGCCCCACACATAACACAAATAGAAGGACCCTAGAAACCTCTCTTCCGAATGTTATCCCAAGTCAAACACTTATTCTAGGCCAACATCCAAATAAAACAATTACATTTTGGCCAGGAAAGCTTGTTCCATACCTTCTTCCACCATTGAATTTCAAGCCCAGCCAACCTAAGAGACAATAACACACTATAACTAGAGGCTACAGTATAGGTCCCCTTAGGATTGGGGGACCAGGAAAGCACGTCATCATCTCGGAGAGAGCTACTTCTTCGATTGGAGAGGATGCTTTGCAGCACAACACAATCCTCATGCAAACCAACATTCAACCACTCATCTGAGGACTTCCATTTGGCCATCTCCATCTATCCACAAAAGGAAAAGGACTTAAAATCACTCACCCGCGACCAACCAGCCTCAAGAAATCTCTGACAAAGATTCAACAAGTTGGGAAATTGAGTGGTGATGGGAGGAAAACCATCCCAAGAATTAGACCAGAATTGGACCTTTGTCCCCTTCTTGTAGATCCAAAATAATCCTTCCTTAATAAGCACAACCCCTTTTTTGAGGGTACCCCATATCACAAAGCCCTTCCCCACAAGAGGGTACCTAGAAATATCGGGTTGAGGGATCCCTGGGAGATACTTCTAAGAAAGAACCCTGGCCCAACTCTTATCCTGCTCATTACACCACCGCCAATACAGTTTTGCAACCAAAGCCTCCACAGTCAAATCCAACTACCTCAAACCAAGTCCACCATATTGTTTTGGACTACAAACAACCTCCCATCTAACCAGACTCCATTTGGAGGACTCCAAGCAACCAGCCCATAAAAATTGTCTCTCCACAGAATCTAGGTCCTTAAGAAAGCCCATAGGGGCAACCTGGAGCATGCATCTATAAATGGATAGGGCCTGCACCACTGACTTAATCAACTAGACACAACCAGCAAAGGATAACCATCAATGAGTCCAGTGATTAGCTTTCGCCTGAAACTTATCCAAAATAATCTGCCAAGACCCCCTAGGTAGTCTACTCATCGAGATGGGAATGCCAAGGTAAGTCATTGGGAGAGTCCCGATCTGAAATCTCAAAGTTTGGGCAATCCTCTGTTGAATGGGGCCCGAAGTGTTGAAGAAGAAAATGGAAGACTTGCCCTCATTAATCTGTTGACCGGAGGCAACTAGGTAAAAATCCAACAATTTTCATAAATTAAAAGCCTCTCGCATTGTAGCTATCCCCATCAAAGCAATATCATCCACAAATTGTAAGTGAGTTTGCGGAGGTAAGGTGCCACCCCACGTCCAACCCTGAATGATACTAGACTCCACACTCTATTTAATCCATCTCCCCAAACCTTCAGCCAAAAGAATAAACAAGTAAGGGGAAAGAGGGTCTCCCTGACGAAGCCCCCTAGAAGCACCAAATAACTCAGAGTGACTCCCATTGATAAGCACAGAGAAAGAGACTGAGTAACACAACTCAAAACCCATTGAATCCATTCTTCAGAAAAACCAAAAGCACCAAGAACCCTCTGAAGGAAGGACCACCCAACTCTTTCATATGCCTTAGCCATGTCCAGTTTGATAAACATCACTTTTTCTTTAGAGCTGGCCATAGAATGGATGACCTCAGTTGCAATAACAATCCCATCCAGAATTTTCCTACCAGCTACAAAACCACTTTGTTCCTCAGAGATCAGCTCCTCAAGCCCCTTTTTCAACCTGTCAGCAATAAGCTTAGAAATAATTTTATAAATTACATTGCATAAAGAAATGGGCCGAAATTGGCTTAACCTATCTACCCCCTCACTCTTGGGAATAAGAGCTAGAAAGGTAGCATTTAGAGCCCTTAGCATCTGCTTATTGTGTTGAGATTCTTGAAACACTACCAAGAGGTCAAGTTTGATGGTATCCCAGAATTCTTGAAAAAACTCAATCGGGAAGCCATCTGGACCAGGCGCCTTCCCTTTCTTCATATTGAAAACAATCCCTTCAAGCTCTTCAAGCGAGATATCACTCATGAGTTGTTGATTCAAATCTCCAGACATGAGAGAGGGGATACAAGAAAGAATCTGCGCTTCCTCTGGAGACCCCCCTTATGAGTCCTCCCTAAAAAGAGATTCAAAATATTGCACTGCGTCCCTTGAGATTTTCGGGAAGGAGGAAAGATGGTCTCCCCTATCATTCACCAGACTAGAGATAGAATTACCATGACTCTTGGCTTTCACCGAATTGAAGAAGAAAGCTATATTTTTATCCCCTTCCTGGAGCCACTCAATGCAAGCCTTCTGTTTCCAATACATTTCCTCTCGCAGTTCCCATTCTTCAAGAGTTTTTGCAGCCCGAGCCTCATCTTGAAGCAACTTGGCCATCACCCCATCCTCCCTTAACCTCCTCGTGATACCATCCAAATCTTCCTAAGCCATCACCTTTGCATGGAAGACATTCCCAAAGTACTGACGATTCCACTATTTGAGCTCATATTTAACATATTGAAGTAGCTCAGCAAAGGAATACATTGTCGTACCATAAGCTGGTCTACCTTTCTTCCACCATTTAGTCACAAAGGCATTCAAAGAAGGATCCCACAACCACATGAGTTGGAACCTAAAAGAGGGCATACAAGGCATATGAGTTGACTCAGTAGCAAGCTTAATAGGCCAGTGGTTTGATCCTCTCCAATCCAAGATCTCAAAGCAAGATGACCACATCCCTCCAACCTAGTAACATGAAACCAGAAATTGATCTAATCTTTCTGCAATGCAAAAATCACCAACCCTACGATTGTTCCAGGTGAACTGACCATTGCTGGGTTTGATATCAACAAGATTCAAGGTATTGATATTGTCACGAAGCAGTAGTGTAGAGGGCTCCAACCTTCGAGTACCACCTCGCTTCTCAGCCAACTCACAAATAGCATTGAAATCTCCAGCCAAAATCCATGGATGAAAAGGTGTCATGCTACACATAAGCTTGATATGGGACCATAGACCTTGTTTACCCTAAAAATCCGTAGGAGCATATATATTAGAAAATAGAATGACTTCCCCTATCTCAAAACTAGTAGCAATCATATACATAGAAGATTTAGAAGAAATCCACCAAAGAGGTTAGATTCTTCATGGATTCCATAAACATGCCAAACCCCCAGAAGCTCCATGAGCTCCAATGCACTGGCACTCCCTGCTCCTCCACAACCTAGGTGCCAATCCTTGCATATTCTCTACAGATAACTTAGTCTCCTACAAAAAGAAGACATCAAGACCTTGCCTTCTAACTAAATCATGAACCGCTTTTTGTCTAGGGCCATTGTTCAAGCCCCATACATTCCATAATAGAACAATCATTTCAAGGGGCTTGAAGAAAGAGAATCCAAAGTCTCTACTGACCCTGACTCCACCAAATTCTCGCCTGCCAATTTAATATTTTCCACATCCTTTTTCTGCCAGGTTTGGAAAATTTCTCTTCCCCACCTTTCTTAATATCCTTTTGCATGATGCCCAATTTTGGGGGAGGCTTGGCCTTCTTAGCCAGGTCCGAACTAGTGTTTCGACTAGGAAGAGAAGAATCCTCACCTACTATTGTAACAATGGTTGAGGGTGCCTACACCTCTGAAACCACTATCTGCTGATCAACTTCCATGTGTAGACAATCATCCTTGTGTGGATTCAAAGAAGAATCAAGAACAAGGTCCTCCTGAGCTAAGCCCTCAAGCCCCTGATCCAGGTTGATCAAATTCGGGTTCACCTCCTGTTGGCTGAGCTCATCCAAAACCTCAAATTTGTTAAAGGTACCTTCATCTTACCTTTCTTTAAAAGGCCTCTTTTGACCCCTGTTCTGATTTCAAGCCTTGACAGGAGCAAAACCATCAGACGCACCTATCTCATCAAGAGAAATGCTCTTCCCCTTATCTATTTCAGGAAGATTGCTAGCAGGTTGTCAAGGTTGGGTCCCCACAAGCTTATACCTTGGACATCTCCACTCCAAATGGCCATATTCCCGACAAATTCGACAATGAAAAGGAAGAGTTTCATAGTCCAACTGCTGCACCCAAGAATAAGAGCCCACCCACATATCTATTGCATCGGGCAAAGGCCTACTTAAATCAATCTCAATACAAATGTGTGCGAACGTCATTACCTCTTTAACCAAAGTTTGCAATGAAGTCCCAACTGGTTTTCCAAGCACCGAGGCCAAAAGGTGCAGCACATCCTCTCGACAACATTCCACTAGGAACCTTGGTAGATGAACCCACACTAGGACACGATTTGGAAGCTCCTGAGCAGGGTTAAAACCTGCATGCCATGGCTTGATAAACAACCCTACCTTATTATGAAAATAAGGGCCTCCCTCAAATACCCTATTGCGATCAGCAATGCAATTAAAAGTAACCATGAAATAATTGTTTTCCAACAACATTATCTCCATTTCCCCCTCTGGCTCCCATGTCCTTCGGGCCTAAACCTCCAAAAATTGCAAGGAAATCCTCAACCCCAAAAAATTACAATATAAGGAGTGATTTGAGTAATACTCAACATCTTCAACAATCATTTCAGACAGAACAACCAATTTTGGCCTCTCTTTGCACCTCTCAAGACAGTCGTTAATCTTCATGATTCAAGCACCATTAGACAACCCCGTATCAGCAATCTCAGTATTTGGAGTGAACAAGTTGTTATCAAAGGTCTTCATCCCTTGAATTGAAATTTTGAGCCTATTGCTACCCGAAAGTCCAAGTTAGGGCACCCCACAGATGTCTCACCCTTCGAGAATGCCATCATGTGCTAAGGCACTAAGCACAATACTTGAACAACAATGGGTGGGGAAATCCTCCCCACACCCTTCCTCCTTGCTCCACACTAGCACTCACACCACAAACCCTTCCCACTCACACACCAGGAAGAAGAAACAAACCAAGCAAAATGAGAATAGCCTGCACACCCCTCACTTGGACCGCAATAGATCCAACCACCAAGACGGACGCCCAACACCAGATGCAAGGGAAACCCTTCTAGAAAGAAGAATCGAGCCTAAAGTAATCCATGTGCCTTAGGACTCAGCTCAGACTTAAAAAGAAGAAAATAAACCCCCAGCCATGCAAGAAGACACCTCCCCAGACAGTGCAAAGTCAGCAAAAAAACCACCACAAGCTAGGGCGGAGATGCCTTAGCTCGGCTCTCGAAACACAGTCCTGAGCCATTATGATTGTGTTTGATAGTTTTTTCAAATGTTGGTGACTATTTCTGGTGTATATAATCTTCAGTATCTTTAACCCAAGTGTATTGGTCATCTACAATCTAGAGTGTAAATAACTAGTACATATGATAGATTAATTAAAATGCAATCTAAAAGAAATAAATGAATAGTACTTATAAGTTTCCTATCAAATATATTTGAATCCCCATTGAATACATACATTTATATATCCACTAGTCTATCTACTAGGAATTATTCAACATTCAAATTTGTTTTTCAATATTTCAATCATTGAGATTCTTAATTCTAAATCTTGATTTACTCATCACGAATCTATAAAAATATTTTTTATAGCTTTTAAATGATCCCTCATGCATGATCTAATAAAATAATTTATACACATACTACACCAAACTTGTATGTCAAGAATTCAGAATTATTAAGGGTTACACCATAACACACATAAGGATTTGACTTTATTAGATATGGTCAATTGGAAACTTGGTAAATTGTATATTGAAATGTAACACACATAATGATATGACTCATTAGACATGTTCTCCCTTACTAAGGTTGTGTATGAATTTCGTATAGTGTAACTGATATGATCACGCTAAAATATGACATGTGGATTCATATCATTATCCCATTATATTTTTTGCAAGTTAAATATATGTTGTGTCACCTCTAATCTATCCATTGTAGCTACCAAGTATTGTCACCTAAAATTGATTTCTCTATCTCTAGTCAAATATTGTCTTGCCATCTTTTGAGGGTGCTTAAAGTGATGTGTATTAGAATGAGCATAATTTAATAGGAGAGCATGAATCTCTTTAATGAATAAATAATTAAAAGAAAGGAATTAAAAACTATTTAATAATTTTATTTGAATTTTCACAACCACTCATATTCTTTATTTATATGCTACATGGTATTTATGGTCTCAATTTTGTATATGATAATTTCATACATAGCATCTAACATAATATTTTTTCTTTGATGAAATTATCCATTTTTAACTCCAAATATATAATCCTATTCACTTGAAGACTCAAAAAATAGATTAACCTCATCAATGTTTCATAGTGAGTTAATATAAACATGGGACTAAATTGGTAATTTTCTCTCTCTAAAAATCCACATCTATTTTCAACTTATCCATGAAGGCTACATTGTTACACAATAATTTTGACAAATTATATGTATTTTTTTATGGCTTGAAGGATTCCTTTGGATAATTTTCAATCATGTAAATGTAATTAGGAATACTCTTGAAAACCATTCAATATTTATTTTATCCAACTTTGGGTAAAAAAAAAACTACTTTAATTTGATGCATGAGAATACCTCCATGGCTCTTCCATAATTCATTAGCATACTCATAAATTTTTGAACTCTAACCTTCAATATATAATTTACCAAGTTAAATTTAATATTTATTTTATAGGGTTAAATCATAACACACATAAGGATATGAATCCATTATATATGAAAAATTATAAAGTTAAATTCTCGATTAGCATAACCAAAACTAAGAAAATGACTAAGACATATAGATAACAAATAAATAGACTCCATTCTTAGGCTCAAGCTGTGAGCTATGTTCAGATGATAGTTGTTGAAGGCCAGGGAGAGAATTCGATCAACTTGGGAAATAGGGGTGTCTAGTTTGTTTCTCTACAAAGTTTTTAGTTGAAAATGTAATTATCAGTATATATGAAAATAATAAGTAAAGCAAGGTGGTAGGGTTAAGTATGGAAATATTTGATTAGATAAATTTTGCATAAGTAGCAGTTATTTGGGTGGTAGGGTTTGTTGTGTAATTCTTCAGGCTATAGAATTTTGTAAAGGGGATGCAAATATCATGTGAATTCTCAAAACAGCTGGACTACTTGTCACTTTTTGTAAGCCCTTTTTTCAGTCTAAACTATATATGTAATTACCTATATTATATTAATATAATTACTGGCTTATTGCCTTTTGTCAAAAAAACAACTAAATAGACATTCTCAAAGAAAATTACTTTTCTAGCCCCCACTTTAAAATGACATAAAGTTACATTTGTACAATAAATGTGCCCCATAATATGTTAGAAATTATTGAAATACAATAGAATGAGAAGAGATAAATTTAGCAAAGGGTAATATAAAAATTCCTAAAAATTTAATCTTTGATCATTTTGTATTTCAAATAGATTGAACTTTACCCACATCTATATATTACTCTTTTCTAGTATAAGGATTTAATTATAATAAAATCAAAGAACTTTTTGATAAGTCATATTTATACTTGTTAGATCATTCCTTTGATACATTTCATCTACATCCCTATCATATGGTCTTGGTTTGAATAATTAAATACAACCATCTCTATAAAATTGAGGATTTTCAATATATCTTAGTCATATCTTAATTAAAATTGATCTAGCTATCTTGCATGCAAGAGACTATCAATTTCATATATATCCTAATATTATGTGGTATCCTTAGAATAATCAAACTGTAGCATACATCAAAGTGATAGGCTTATACATGTAACTCTTAAGACCTATCATTGGCTAGCTCAAGTTTAAAAATAGACCTAAAGCTATAGATAGGCTTTCAATTTTATTGATGATGAATTCCGCACAGTGGGCATAGATTTAATTGTAATTCATAGATAAATGGGAAAAGTGAAAGAATTTGGGAGCCTTGATATGTTAGAAATGTGGAGACATAAAACCTCTAGGTGAGGTAGATTTAATTATAATTCATAAGTTTCTTAATATATAAAAGATAAGTGTTAAAATACAATTGCATATAGTTATGCACATCATTGTTGAACTAGTTTAATTGTAATTTTATCTTATAATTGTAATTAGGATTTTAATATTTAATTATGATTCTAAAGTTTCGATGTTACAATTGAGACATGAAACTATAATTTTAACTTACAAAATTAGAAATAGGATATTAATGTTCAATTGTATTTTTGACTACCACATTAGAATTAGGACTTCCAACTAGGATATGTGATTTTAATTTGAACTTAGAATTAGAAATAGGACTTGCAATTTGTCAATTAAATCTATACGTGATCTGAAATAAATAGTCTATGAAATTCAAAAATATAAATAGTCCATGAAATAAATATAAAATTATTCATGTAGCTCACATGAAATCTAGTCACAATCCATGAAATAAATATTGAAATGTACTAATAGTCAACATGAAATAAATATATCACAATACATCTAACTCATAGTCCATGAAACAAATGTCAAGTTACACTCTAATTTTTATCATCATCAAAATGAAGAGGCCTCTTTGTTCCATACAAAGTAGATGGTCACTCACTCTATAGAAGAAAAAGAAACTTCAAATCACTTAAAATTTTAAATTTCATGCATATTATTTATTTATTTTTAACCATGAAATTAAATATTTAAATATAGACTCAAGTGTGGATGCATACCACATGATACTCATTAGCTTCTACTTCCTATTACCCTAGTATTGCTATGGATTATGTACCAAAAGTTTTAGCTACTAATCCTTATATTCAAATAAAGCACATATTAGTCTTGAATACTTAAAAAATGTAGCCACATGAAATACCTATAAACTACATAAAAATTTACTAGTGGGACCTAGAATGCTATGGATGACTCACAAATTTGTCTAGATCCATAAGTGGTAGGACTTGTAGTTATTTCTATCATCTTGCACATATATGTACATACATATATAAATTCAACAATAATTTCAAAACTAAACATTATACTTCAAGTGAATTCAAAGTACACCTATAATTTTCAATTACACACCAAGGATAACTCAAGTATAGTAGTTGATGATGGAGAAGTAATCATCACATTATATATTTGAAGAAAATAATTAAATTTATATATTTAATGAAATTTATAGATGGTTAAGGATAATTTATTGGTCTACTCTATATGGTGTGCTAATTTGTATACTTTTCAACATAAAACATTGATCTAACTAAGATTATATTCCCAAGATAGTCATCTACACCAAATAGTTCACAATATATAATTCATTATTTATAAATTGGTCATTGATATTTAAAAATATATCACTCTACTTATTAATTTCAATATGTACGTTATGCACAAACATTTAAAATATGGCATTTACCTCTATAGGATGATCATATAGTGTAGCTAAGAAATACTACTCTTTCAGTGTAGCCCCTCAAGTGAATAGGAAAGTGTAGACACTTAAAAATGTCTTAAATGATATCACACACTCGAATTAGGTATACTAACCCTGCTTCATCCTCAAACCCATCCTCTTTTTGCTTAATTGATTAAATTAACCTAGCTATTTAATTAATTATGTCATTTGCATCTATTAATTTAAATTAATTTAATCGGGTTAATTCACCCTTGTCATTTTAACATTTCATCCTATTAAATTGAATAAATCTAATTATTTAATTTAATCCCTAAAGTCCTCTTATTTAATTAAATAACCCTAAGTTATTTAATTAAATTTCATCACCTTTTCCCCTTTTCATTAAATCATTTATTTAATGAATATGATGTAATTTTTCTAAAATTACATAATTAACATTGTTTTAATTATCAATTACTAATAAATTTAATTTCCTCCCCACTTGTAAAGGAATATTCCCATGGAATATTCTTCCCCCCTTTTCACATTGAAAATTTGTTTAAATTTGATAACTATCTATTTCCCTCACCCATGAGAATATTCCAAAGAATATTCTCTTTCTTCACTCATTTGAAAAAGGGGAATATTCCTTTTTGAAACAAAATCTCAACAATTTTTTTGGGAGAGCTTTTGAAAGTGTGTTTGTTTGGATAAAGGTGAACCCTTGATTAAATATCATCATTGATTCTCATGCCTTGATGATAATCCATGATCCATGCCTCCAACTTCCTTCCTTTTTGACCATTTATTATCTTTTTCAATCTCAATCCTTCATCTCTCATTTGTCCTGCTATAAATAGGGCACTATTTGGAGAAAAATGGATCCATATTTTAACATCAAACTCATGTTGTTAAAATCACTCTCACTTGCACTCACATTTAACATAATTTTAGCTTATTTTAAATTACATCATATTAGCATAGCTTCCACTAATGGCTTCCTTGATAACATAGATGCATACATTTAGCTTATTTTTTAATTAGGGTTTCAATATTTTTAGCTTAAAATCCATTTAGATTAGTTGTGCATTCACACATCTTGATCATCTTAGCATAAATCATGTTAAAATAGCTTGCATCATGTTCATTTAGCTTTAAATAATGTTTCATCACACATCTATCATTGGTTTTTGTAGAGAAGGGGGATTCGCTACTCATGAGTTTCTTTATTCTCAAGAGATTCCCAAGGGGTGAACTACCCTAAAGTACCTCAAGGAACAACATGAGAGTTCTAGAATCAGAAATATAAAATAAAAAGGGTTTTCTGGACAAACTAATGAGCTCTCGGCCAAAGGACCACAATGTAGAATATAGATGACAATGCGACACACTAGTGTCCCAGAGGCATGTTGGTGTCTCATATGGACCAAAAAGCAAGTTTGTCACAAAAAACAACAAAGTGACTACTAGTGATCTAATTATTGAAAACTTCTAGAGTACAAGAAAATAATAGAATATGATAGAACTGAAATAAATTAAAGTAGATGATAAAGTAGAAGAGGATGAGAGATAGAAGAAGCTCACAAAGACCTAAGTAATAGAGCCTCTAGCAAATGAAAATCTTCAATACCTGCATACATAAGATCTGGAGAAAGTGTTGGGGCTGTATAGGGGTTTACCTTAGTCAAACCCCCATTTTGGTGTTCCCACCTCCATAGAAAACAAGATAGAGAGAGAAAAATAAAGTATGTGATGAGTGATAAAAGAAAAACTCGCTCAAGGAGGAGAACTTGTATCATAAAATATAGGTGATAAAAGAAATCCTCGCTCAAGGAAGAGAACCTGTATCACAAAATATAGATGCAATCGATAGGGGATGTGTGAAATCCCAAGATGCTTGCAAGAACAAGACAAGGGAGATGTCAGTTGTAAGGCTTAAGGAAGCCAAAGAGGGAGAGCAAGATAGTTGCAAGAGCCAAGAGTGTTGTAGAGGGAGCTGTGAGAACGTAAGAGTGTTGTGAAAGCTTAAGAGTTTGAGACTGCTATACCAAGTTGTAAAGAGTTGTTAAGCAAGATAGAAAGAGGGATATGGGAGAATTTTCAAGATAGAAGCACAGAAGGAGAAGAAGCTAGAAGACCAAATGGATTGAAAAGACAACTTTATAGAGGAAAAATAAGCTTCTTGAGTTGTTTCAAAGCGTCTCAGGCCATTACCACCGACAAAAGTAAGTGACAAGTGGAAAACATGCTCGAAAGTGGTTGTTTGAACATTGAAATATCATAGGACGCTAGCATGGTGCATAGACATCTGTGTGACGTGCTACTATCCAGAAACATCACACTACAAAGTGACATGAATGGGAAAAGCACAAAGTTTGACGCAAAGCTGACGCATGAAGGTAGCTACTAAAAAGGGGTCTTGAGCATCCCAAGAAGGAAAAAAGGTTGATGCAAGGGCTAAAATGAGACAACACAAGTGAAAAGGGAGTGGACACTAAAGCAGATTCAAGAATGTATGTGAAATTGCAAAGGGAACAATTTTACGACATTATAGTTTGGATGATTCTCTTTAATAGAATCAATCAGAATAGGCTCATTTATCCATGGGATTGGGAAAGGGTTTCCATTCCACAACAATGCAATATCACTCCCCCAATAGGATAAGTTTTGATAGATTAGAATAGGCATTTCTAAAGCTTTCATAGTTTAATATGCTAAGTTTTAATGGATTCCTAGTTTAGTTTTGTTGATTGATCTTATTGGGATTGATGTTTAGTGGCATAATTATGCTTTGTATCCTCATGGATCAAGTGTAGTCATCTTGTACTAATCTATCGATCACATTTTGGTGCTCGAAGGAGGGCACAAACTAACTAATATGATGATTTTCTTGTTAAATCTCTATTTTCCTCATGTTTTAGGTACAATGATGCTATTGATTATCAATCGACGCATTTGATGATGCGTCGCTATACAACGACAAGCCTAAATTTTGATTTAGTGACGCATAATTAAAATAACAATACTTAATTTATTTCATCACCGCATTTAAATATAGCAATGCTAATTTAATTTTTTAACGCAGAATGAATTTCTTTTTAGCAACGCTATCAATTTGGTGACACATTTAACTTCATTGTTTTCTATAGAGGGTCACTATCTATTTTTCAATATTGCGACGCATATCCTATACAACAATGCTATTGATGAATTTCAGCGACACAATTGATTTCAGCGTCGCGATTTATTGGTAAACAAGATAGAATTGGATCTTTGACATGTTTTTGATTTTTTTTGCTTTATCTGACCTCTAACATGTCTCTGACTTTTTGTTTTGGTTTTTAGGCTAACTAGGTTTTGCAAGTTAGACAATAAAATTTGAAGTGAAGAAGCATTCTTGTATTTAAATCTTATAATTGTAACAAGTGTTTTGACACTTTTGGGGAAATTATAACCCATTTATGATGCTTTTTTATTTCATGCTTTAGGACCACACTAGCTTTCAATTGGGTTTTAAAAAGAGCATTCAAACTAGTTAAAATTGAACCCTCATATCATTTTGCTTGTTGGATTAAAATTGAACAATACAACTTCCACACTTCGTTTAGTGCTTAAAATGAATTCATTTTACTATAATGGATTAAAATAAACATGTGTTTGATTTGTCTGAATATACTTGTGTGTATCCAATCCCCTTGTGCTTCATGCGATCTTGGGTGAAGAGAAACACACAAGTATATTTGTATTGCTTGGAAGAGCTTATCCTCTCCCCTCATACCTATTGGCAATCTTGGGTGATGAAAATCCTTTTATGCTTCAAACATGTGTCACCTTTAGAAAGGGCTCACCTCCCAACTTGAGAGAGGGAATGACCCAAAGCGGTGCTTTCATTCTAGCTCACTATATAGAAAAAATTAGTTGTGATGAAAGTCATTGGTCAAGCTAGTTGTGGTTGTCCCATACCGACTAATGTCTCCCTCATTATCCTTGTGATGCGTTAAAACCCTTAGATATTTCTAAGGGTTGGGAGGCCTCTTATTTGAGTAGAATCGTTGTGTGTATGACACCAGTTTATCCTGGATATGGTCATTAAAATCCATATTTGTAGTGGCTAACCAAGTCCAATTCTGAAATGTATTTTAAGGTAGTGCATGGGAGTAGCACCGCTCCCAGAAGTTACTTACCATGTTTGATTTTTAATTGAGGCATAAAGAAAATGGGGAATGGACTCCTTTTCTTGGCATGTCAAGATGTTACATTTCCTTGACATAGCCTATTTTCCACTTCATCTTCTCATATTAATCATCTCTTCTGATGGTTCCATGGCCTCCTGAAAATTGCGTACCTAATCTATCTAGGATTGTAAATGTTTGAGAGTCATCTTAACACTTGCTTGATTCCAAAACAATTGAAAACAAACATCAACAAAGTATTTTCAAAATTTCAAACCCTTTGGTTTAACTATGGATACCCTTTGACAAAACCTTGATATTGATTCTTGTCCTAAGGATTTATTCTTAGATACTTCTAGATATTTTGGTTTACATCTCAATCCATACTTCCCAAAGTTAACATAGGTAACTATGCCATTGATTTCATCATTTTCACAAATGCACTTTATGGATTGATGATGTTTTTGACATAGACATTTAGTCTAAACTTAAGAAAGATAGATGTTTTTGGTAAAAATAAACTCACTTAAACAAGATAACTTGAAAAATTGAACCCTACGTGACCATTTGGCATCTGATCGCTCTAGTTGAACAACCTGACCTTACACCCACTATCATTCAACCAAACTTTGAACTCATTGAAGGAGAACAAACCAATATAATTAGTAGTTTGTGAAGCTTCACTTTTGAAACAAAGGAAACACCAACCTAGTGGAGAAACGTAGAATACATCATAGATGAAGAAAAGGAACAAGCTAATATTGTGGCTAGAAGGCCCATATTACCACCACCGGCGTGGTAATAAATATCATCTTTTCTTCCATAAACTTGAACTTCTCTAAATGATCTCATGCAAAATCAAAATCCCCAAGAGAAGTTCTACATTCCATCACTTCAAACTTAGGCATCATAGACAAAAAGCTATCAAACAACACCTTGAGGCACTTTATCAAAATAGGACTAGATTAGCAAGAAACTTTTATATACGTGCTTTAAGGAATAATCTAGAATTGTATTCCTTTTTTGAAATTCAAAACATTAGTCTTTTCCATGATCTTGAACTTCTCTAAATGATCTCATGCAAAATAAAAATCCTCAAGAGAAGGTCTACATTCTGCTATTTCAAACTTAGACATCATAGTGCAAAGTACATTAGAAGATGTATCCTAAGACAATACTGCAATAGAAACAAGTTGGTAACAAGGTTTTATAGAATTATTCTATTGAATAATCAAGACATGTATGCTCAATATGAATTCCTCATTTAAGTCAAACATTGGTCTTTAAGGTTTGAAAACTTTAGAGGTCTAGCATGTTTCTCATCACCTTGATCTTTGAAAACAAAAATTCACTCTAAGTCAACATTGGGTCAAACACCTTCATCCACCCCTTAGCAAAATTCAAATTTCATTTCACCAAACTTTGCAATTTTTTTGAATATACCAACACTCTTTGACTTGGACATATATCAAACAACTCCTAAATTATCTACTTTGTATGTGATATGAATCCTTTTCCCTGCATTTGGCTAATTTAGTTATCATCTTTGAATTAGTTTATCTTGAAGGTCACAAGTCTATGCTAAAGATTCACAAGTTCATAAACATCCTTTATCCACATGTAAAAACATCAAACTTTAGTCAAAAGTGTTGTCCTAAAATATTTGCAAAGATCACTCCCCATATCATTCCTCTTTTCATCTCCCACTACCATCATTGCTCCAAAAAGACTTAGAGTGTCCCTTTTACCTAGATTTGAGTCAACTAGAGAGTTCAAACACTACAAATCTCAACACAATAGAGGTGACCCAAAATTTATGGTAAAAACAAGATCACAACACAAGAGAATCATGGAAAAAACCAAAGTCACATTCACTTCAAGTAATCCTAATCCTCTAGAATTTGATCTGAGAAGTCATGTTACCCCCTCACAACAACCCTCGTCTCCATCATAACCATATGAGATAGAGGACATCATGAACAATTCATTTGGACTTACTAGGGAAGAAATCATGGAGCATCAAGCCTTAGAGAACATAGTTCCCAATTCCCCATATTTTGTTGCACAATCATTAACACAAGGTTTGACTTCATCCACTATTCAAACAACTCTATCACTAGGGCTAAATCAAACACCAAAACCTAGTATTGCAACTAGTCTTGCTAAGGACTTTGGCCATACTCTTCCATTTGAAATAAACACACTTGTGGGTACCCTTGATACCAATCCTCCTCAAACTACCACCTGGACACCAACATTTGGCTTTTCCCCCATTCCCAAGAATCCTTTACATCAACATAAACCACTTACACTCCATTACTGCACGACAACTTCAACATATCGAGGACATCCATCTTCATCCATACCCATGAGTACCACAAGTGTTCCCAACATCACACAAAGTAGTGTGGACCAAGTGTCCCAAGTAGACCCAAAAGGGAAAGGGAATACCCTCATGCAAAATCA
This sequence comes from Sequoia sempervirens, assembly GCA_007258455.2. NCBI lineage: Eukaryota > Viridiplantae > Streptophyta > Pinopsida > Cupressales > Cupressaceae > Sequoia > Sequoia sempervirens. The sequence goes on along the minus strand of VDFB02040522.1, from coordinate 193,095 downwards.
ACCTTTAACGTAATAGGGAACATGTTCATCCAATCCCCCCATTGATACATGAAACCCAATGGTTTCCCAAAACACATATATTCCATCCATCATCAACCCACATCAAAACAATCCCTTGATCACAAACCCCATCAACCAAGGTAATACCTTGACCACATATCAAACACAAGGGAATCTTCAAAACATCAGTCAAGGGAATCCTTTCAATCAGTGGACCCAAGGCCCTAATGTGCCCTTAACATTGCAATACTTAACAACACCATTTTCTTCTTTACCGTTCATCCCCCAAGTCATGCAAAATAAAATGGGACCTCAAACTTACATTCCTCCACCTCAATCCACTATCTTGCAAGGAATGTTGAATCAAGGGAATCCCCAACCTCTCATTAATAATACACAACCCACACAAAACATCCACACCCAATACCCATCATATATGTCCCAATCACTGATTGATCCTACATTGCAAGCACATGCCCTAGCTTTACAACAAGCCCAACAAGCAGTCCAACATCAACAACAAAAAAAAGCACAACAAGAAGCCCTAACAACACAACAACAACAACAACAACAAGCAAGCAAGCTTATGATGAGGGTGAAATATTTATTTATTTTACCTTTGTATTTGCCTTTCAACCTTGTCATTTTGTAGGATTTTTTGTTGCTCCTGTCACCATTTGTTAATGAGCTAAAGATTTTTTATAAAATACAAGGAAAGATGAAAACCTATGAATATACCAAAATCCTTTGATTATTTATTGATTTTCTTTGTGATTTTGGTAGTAGAGGATGCTTAATGGATGACGCGTGGACAAGGGCATTGGTGGAATGGAGTTGAAGGCCATTCAAGAATTATTTGTCATTTTGGTTAAATGTGTGTTGAGTTGTATTTTTCTATTTTAATTTTTTATGCCATTTTAAAACGATGGCAAAAGACTCCAAACTATTTTCAATTATCTTTTAAGGTTGTTGGTTGTAGGCCCAAACAACCAAAGACTCTTCTATGTTTTTATTTAGCAGTGGTTATAAGTTTAATCGGTCTATGGTATCTATAAATATGTAAGCCAAGACTCAGTTGATAAATGCTTGTAATATTATTGCTACATATCTTTGTTTTGCGACTTAAAATACTGTGAAGTTATTTGAATGAACGTTGGTTAGCATGGAATAGCTTGTGTGTGTGAGACCCATCACCAATAGTCAAAGAAGGAAGGTCCCACTTCATTGACTACCCAATGATTACTCCAGTATGATTGCATCATGTGGTAATAAGTGTTTAGTCTTACATTTATTTCTCTATGATTGAACTAGTTTGCAATTATCATTGTTTACTATTAATGTGTGTGATTTTCATTCAAAATATTGCATTCGATAAATATTAATTGGTGTGGTTTAGTGTGTTTCATTTCAGTTCTTCCTTTTTATTATATTATATTCTTCATGTGTAATAGTAATACTATTTATTGTTTTTTGTTAATCGTTTTCTATTGTAGACTATGTGAATATAGGATTGTGTCACATAATTGATAGGAGGATTGAGAGTCATATTGTAGATAGAATTAGTTGCATTCATCCACACTCGACTTTCTAGGTTCAACCCTTAGGAAAACAGCCCCAGTATCCTTCACATGTTCACAACCCCCGAAATGACATCGAGGAATAAACTAAGGAAACTTCATAACACTCAAGGATTGATTTAGAATCATCTACTCAAATTAAGATAGAATTACAAGGATAGCTTTACCCATCATATCAACCATAATTTAATCCAATAATTTTGGTGCCATTGTTGGGGAAAGATATTAAAGGCCTAAAATCATAGCAAGTTGAGTTAGGACCGGTATGTCAAGAGGAAAGCCTATACAATTGTCAACCTTGTTAAGGTTAATACTTTTGATTTGTGTTGCTATAAGTCATTTAGGTGCATGAATCGTAGTAGGGATAATAGAGGAAGATTTATTAGAAAAGAAAAGGGAAGTAGTTCACAACCCAAGAAATTTAAAAACAAATAAAAAACATATGTTGAGGGAACACAACCTAAAGAATTGAAAAATAGGTAAAATCCATCCATTGAAGAAAGTACTTCAACTCGGGAGAAATTGAAAACTAAATTGCAATCATTAGAGCTACCCGAACCCGATATCAAGAAGTGTGTTATAGATTCTACTACTGTTGACACACCTACATGTACCCATCTAGGTTCTTTTGAAGTACTACGAAGAAAGGTTGAAAAGTTATTTCAGGAATCTGTAGACATGTAAAATATCCTTATTGATACTATGCATCCGATTCTGATCAACTAACATTGTTTCTCCCTAAATCACTTCAAATTGAACAATTAATTGAATAATCAACATTATTTAATTAAAATCAGCAAATTTAGCTATTAATCAAATAATTAAATTTATTTGATTAATTCATCCTTCTTCTATTTAATTAAATCAAATTATTTAATTAAATTTTCTCTTAATCCTCTCATTTGATTAAAAAACAATCAAATCAAATGTCATATCTCCTAATTCACTCTAATTAATTAATTCTAGATTAATTAATCCTAAATTAGCTTTCTAATCGTCATTACCAAATCCTCTAGCTTTTAACTCTTCAAGAGTGAAATCAACTATGGTCAACTAACTAGGTTGCACATAAAATCAATTTCTTCTATTTATCTAATTCCTCAATTATCCTCACAAAGGAATATTCTAAGGAATATTCCTCTCAACCACCTCTTAATCAATTTCCCTCCAAAAGATTTCAAAAATCTATCACATCCTCTTACATTTGCATTTAATTCTCTTACAACCTTTCAAATCCTCTTACATCCTCTCAAATCTCATTCAATTCATCTTAAAAGAATTTCAAATTCTCAACCAACAACATTTACTTCTCTTCCATCCTCCTCCACACACACATTTCCCAAAATGTGCTCCAACTTCCTCCAATAGAATTGTGACACTTGATACATTCTCATTGGCTCTCAATTTATACCACATTCACCAATTTCCTTCAATCTTCAACCCATGGATTCTATAAATAGAGGCATCCTTTTCATAATATGGATCCACAACTTCATGCATTATCACTATGGCCATTTGAGTTCATAGTTTTCATCATTTTCAAGTTTCATAGCTAGATTATAGCCATTTTTCATCTTTGAATCATCAACCACTCATCAACCTTATCAATGGATTGGGAAAGGGCTTCTTTCCACATAAAAGGAGCACCACTCCCCTATGGGATGAAGGTTTTACTAGTTTAGATTAGATTACATGCTTCATTGTGTTAATTAATTGTTTGTTTCATGTTTTCTCTTAAATTAGTTGAAGAATCTCATAGGGAGCATTAGATTTGTGTTACAAACATGTTTGACATTGTTTTTTTAATTTTTTGTTAGCCTATGCAGGTTTTGTGTTCACATTTTGGCACTAGAAGGAGGGCCAGTTGATCTAACATGATGAATTTTACCTATTTTTTTGTTTTTTGCAGTTACAGGGGAGTGACATTGCCTTCTGTAAATGCAACACTACAAATCGCCACTTTTGACGTCCAATGCCACATTTGTTACATTGCATTGCATTCGCTCACTACTGGCATGCTACCTTTGATTGAGCGTCACTTTTTCCTTCTTTGTTTTCTCTCTAACCTTCTTTCCATAGAGTGTCTCATTTGTTCTAGCATCACATTTGTGCTCTCTATTTTTGTATAGCGCTGCACTCGTGATAATCAAAGCATCGTATTTGTTTTTTAGTGTCGCATATGCCACTGACACAATGTTGCATTCGTCTTCCAACACTACATTTGCAGGAAGCAGAGGAGGGATAAATTTTGAAGTCTTAAAAGTATTTTTTAATGCTCTTTGTGACAATTTGATCTTTTAATTTCTGTAATTCAATTTCTAGGACCAACTAGATTTAATTTGGACTTGAAATTAGCCCACAACTCAAGCTTTTTCAAGTTGGTTAAAATTGAATCTTAGATACTTACTAACATTTCAATTTGGATTAAAATTGAACAAACAACTCTCACACTCAAATTTGGTGTTATAAAAAGAATCCATTTATTGCTTTTGAGGACTAAAAAGAATTTGAGCTTGTTCTTTTTTTGTAATCTTCTTTACAAGCTCTTTTCATTCAAATGCGTATGCACTTCTCTTGTGCTTCACAATGATCTTGAGAATTAAAATAATTTTAGTGGCATTAGGTTGTCTAGAAGATTGCCTCCACATTTAAAATTTGGGATTTTAAAATTGAACAAATCTCGCTAGTGTGAGAAAAGTCATTGTGTGTTTTCTCTTTGTTCATGCAAACAAAGATTGATTGAACTACATATGTACTTGCTATTTTTAACCTTTAGAGGGCCTACCTTGGTGGGAAAAATCTCACCCCAAGGGAAGGACCCAAGTGGTAATGAGCATAAGCCAGGCTCTTTCGAACCACTATACAAATTTGTGGTTGCAAGGAAAGTTTGCAATCAACAAAGTTATGCATGATATCTCTCCCCCAATATATTTATGATGTGTAAATACCTTGTTCTAAGGGTTGAGAGACCTATTGAGGGAGTTTATCATTGTTTCCTTTGAACCAAATTCCCTTATTACAAACCTTTGTTTAGAAGCCAAAAATCCCAATATTTGTTAGCGTTAGGAGGTCAGACCTTTAGAGTCGTCCCACATATTTGTGATTCTTTGTAGAGATGAAAATTTCATCATGGGAGATTCATGAGAACTGAAGCTTGGCTGACCCATAGAATTGAGTGGCATGGAGGGGAGCCAATGTGGTTAAGCTTTTAATCATCTGCTTTGAATAGGCGCAACTGGATTTATCCAAGTGGTAATTCAACAAATATTTTCTTTTCCATCCTAGGATTGTGCAATCTTTGAGTCAGTTAAACACATTGCTTGAATCCGAAATATTAAAAAATAAAATTGAACAATGGTCATCAAATTTCAAACCCTTTAGAAGAGGTAAATACCTTTGAAAGGTCCAAAGTACTATTGCTTGTCCCTAGGGATTTATCCTTAGAGGCTTCTAAGTACTTGGGCTTATATCTTAATTTTCTCTCTTGAAAGTCAACATTAGGGAACTATTGCCTTGATTCTCTTGATTTCCACATAATGGACCTTGTGGGATGAAAAGAAATTAAGACATAAACATCTAGTTTGAAAAGCTAAGCAAGAAAGTGTTTGTGGTAAAAAGGAATCATCAAGCAACGATAAAAGACAATTGAACCCCACACATGTGTTTTCTCAAATGATTTCCTGTAAGATCAAAATCCCAAAACCAAAGTCCATCAATCATCACAAATGTCTTAGTCCAAGCAATCTCAAGAAACGGCAGTCTATTCTTTACGAAGTTAGAGAAAGATTGGTCTATAACTTTTACAAACATGCTTCAAAACATAATCCCAATTTGTATTCATTCTATTATTGTCAAAATCCAAGTCTTTTTGAATGTTTTGAGTATCTCACTTTGTAGGGTTGGAAAGCTCTTGAAAGTATAGCACGTTCTTCAATAGCAAGGTCTTGTAAATAAAAGTCTCTCTAAGTTCACTTAGGATCAAAATCAACACTTTCATCCATCCTCAAACATTAATCAAAACCCATCTCACAAACAACTCTTAGAATCTTGGAAAAATCCTTCATACTTGACTTTTGTAAAATCTTTTAAATCAAATCAAAATCATCTTGTTTGACTAGGTGTGTGTAGATGAATCCTTCTTCATACACTTAGTTAAATTATCGCCTTGTGGACAAGTTTATTCCAAGACAACATCTAATCTCTTGGATTTTATGAGTTCATTATCAAATCCAAATCAAATCCAAATTCAAAAATCCAAAAGTCCTAAAGTCTAGTATCGCTCCAAGGTTCTTAAGATTTCAATCATTCACAATCACCCATCTTTCATTATCTCATCACCATCATTTGATCCTTAACATCTTAGATTTTCTTTTTTGTACCTAAAGTTTAGACCAACCTAAGGAGTTAGAGGTTTACCTCCCTATTCCTAAAACTTGATCCTTATTTTATGGTCCAAACTAGATCTCAACACAAGAAGAACATGGAAACAAACAAAGAAACATCCACTTCAAGTGACTTGAGTCAAACTACACCTAAAATCAACCCCATCAGATCTAGAAATTCCCCACACAACCTTCCTCAACTACCACAAGATCTTCAAGAGGGAGGTAAAGTGGAGGATATCACCAACAATTTCCTAGGGATGACTCAAGACAAAATCATAGAAATGGTCCAAAATCTTGAAAAATCACAAAATTGTCAATGCAATGATGAGACTTAATCCTTCACAATACATGCTAGAATTAGCAAAGAAAGTGTTTAAAATCCCTTTTAATTATGATGTAATCACTATTGTGGAAAAACCTCTTGATAATATGCCACTTGTACCATTCACACCACCTTTTCAAAATGTCATTCAACCCATCTTGCAACCAACATCATCTCATGCTCCAAGTCAACCAAGGTTACCAAAGGAAGTTCATTGCTTCATGCTCTTCAAACAAATCCCCTTGTAAATAACCAAGACTTGGATGCAAACACCATCTTGGTTCAACCAAATACCATTCCTCAAAACCCAAAACATCCATACGTTCCACTCATCTTTCATGACACCAACAATCCATCCACTTTCACTGCATCACTGACATATTCCCTTAACACACAAGTCTCTCTCCCCATGACTTCACAAGGACAAGGGGGGCTATTTGGACAAGGGGGAATCTTTGACCCCTCATAATCACTTTCTCAAGGAAACACATCACCCATATTCACACCATTTCCCCCTCTACCATTAACATCCACACCAATCCTCGATTTAAAGAAATCCCCTTTACCAATCCTCAATCAACCAAATCAAAAAAATCCTCCAATCATGAATCAAATCAACATACTGAATCCTCCAGTCATGCCACTAATATCACAAGACCAAGTGGCACCAATCCAAACAACACAATCAATCACTACACTGTTTACAACACCTCAAATATCTCAAAATGTGGTCTCCCAAGGACCTATCATATCAACCGCACCATCCACCTCACACCCCCTATCATCGATCCAATGACACCTCAACAACCACCTCAACAAACTCTCATCACAACATCTCACACCTTTTTGAATCCTCCACCTCCACCACCAAAACCAAACATGGGAAACCAATATAGCATCACACTACAAGCTACCCAACAAGCCTATCAAAAAGCATTCTAGCAGTTTTAGGCACAACAAGCCGCATAACAAGCACAAACATAACAAGCCACACAATAAGCTTCCCAAGAATAATCTCAAGCTTTATTGCAACAACAACAAGTTGCCCAAGCTACACAAGTAGCACAGGCTGCCCAAGCTGCATAAGCTACTAAAAAAGCTCAAGCTCAATATCAAGCCCAACAAGCTCAAGCACAAGCACAATACCAAGCACAAAAAAAAGCCTATTAGTAGGCTTTGCAACAATACCAAGTGCAACAAGAAGTAGCTCAGCTACTAGCCCAACAACAAGACCAACAACAAGTGTTGTTGGCACAACAACAATTACAAGCATACCAATAAGCATTGGTTGCAAAGAAAAGCATGCAACCACCTCCCACGAACATGCAAAATACCCCACCCATCACTCAAGAGATCAAAACACATTTATCTCACCACCTGATCCGCAAAACGATGTGTCTACACAAATCAAATTTCTCTCACAACAAGTGCTAGACCTAGAATCTAGGAAAACAACCAAAACCCAAGGGAATTTGTGCCCTTATCCATTCGACAGAAGCATTGTGATGGTTTCATTCCCAAAAGGGTTCAAGATACCTAAAATTGACAAATATCGTGGAACTCGTAACCCTAAAGATCACATCAGGGAATTTCATGTTCACTATATGGAAGTTGCATATGATAACACTTATCTAATGTGACTATTCCCTCAAAGTTTGGCTAGACCAACAATGGAACAGTTCTCCTACCTTCCTCTTGGAATCAAAAAGTTCCAAGAAATTGTGGAATTGTTCATATAGAACTATTCATTCAACATAGGCATGGACGTGAGTCTAGAAGAACTATTTGCTCTCAAACAATCCAAGGGGGAACATTCACATCCTTCTTGTAATAATGGTGATCCAAGGCCAACAGGAGCAAGTGGACTATGCCTAAAGAACAAAAAATATATACTATCATTGCCAATCTCGAAGGGACCTTGTCCTTCCATCTAAAAATGCAACGCATCACCACATATGACTAGTTGATCCCCAAGGCACTCAACATCCAAAGATCCCTTGTCACACAAAGGGGGAAACCTACTTATCATGATCACTTTCCATCAACGAGTTACAATGAAAAACCTCATACATGGGAAAAGAATAAAAAGGTTACTAACGATGGTGTGATTGACGCAAAAGTTGTTATCAGTGCCCCAAGGAAAAACACACAATCATATCAACAACCACAAGTCAAAAACCAAAACAACACACAATCCAACACATCATCACAGCAACCCAATAACCAAGTAGTTAATAACCTAAAAAATCAAGGTGGACCACCCCAAGGAAGTATCCCCCTAAACGAAAATACACACTGCTTGGGGAACCAATTGAGTCTCTCATGCAGCGACTAGTCTAGGAAAACCTCATCAAGATCTCTGTTTATGACAATTATCAAGAGCCTCAAGCTAAACCACCATGGTATGACGAGAAACTCTATGATTTCCACAAGATAAAGGGACACACAACAACCAGTTGCATGTGACTTATGAACTTGATTCAAGACCTTATCGATGACAAAACTGTAACCATTGAACAATCTGTAGGAAATTAAGATCTAAAGATATATACGAATCCAATGCCAGATCACAAAAGGGGAACAATAATGGTAAGGCATAGTATAATAATGTTAACCATGTTTATGACCATGTGATTACATCCTTAGATGTTGTTACACCCTTCGATGAATGGGTTACTGTTGTTAGTATCAAAGGATCCTGGGCCGACTGTGGAGTCACCACACATGGTGGAAAATGTACCATTCGAAGACCATCCCAAGCACCCAAAGCATCCGCTACCAATCCAAAGTCAATTCCTGATAGCTATAATGTCTTGGATTAGTTGAAAAGAACTCTTGCCCATATCTCCATCATGGAGTTACTGAAAATATCAACCACACATAGGAAATTCCTAGAAGAAGCATTGGCTTCATCTACCATCCCCACAAATCTTGATGTAAAAAAGTTCCAAGCTTCGGTTGAACATATTACCATGCCACATCTCCTAACATTTTCTGATAAGGACTTCCCAACTCAGCCATCTCATAACCATGCACTCCATCTTGAACTCTTAGTCCATAAAAATAAAGTCAAAAGAGTCTAGGTGGATGGAGGTACATGGTTAAATATTTGTACTCTCAAGCTAATAAACAGTTTGGGATTCTCTGAAGACGTCATTGAAAAAGGTAAAGGTATTCCAGTTAGGGCATATGATGATTAGGAACTAGTGTCCCAAGGCACCATTCAACTTCCTATTCAAGTAGGGCCAACTATCATGAAAACCACATGCCAAGTCTTTGATCTTGAATTACCTTACAATATCCTCCTAGGGCACCCATGGATTCATGGGATGCAAGCTTTGCATCCACTTTCCATCAATGTATCAAGTTTCCCTATCAAAATCAAGAGGTAACAATCCATGGAGATCCTGAACCATTTTATTTTTGCAAGAACCTGGAAGCCAAGCACTACAAAATTCCCCAAGTACCAAAGAATGATGAAGGACCCACATCTCCATATATTGATCCATCTATCTTAGCCTCCACTTCTAAGACAAAGACACCCTCCATTCTAGACATCTCTGATATCAAAGTCATTATCCAAGATAATGTGTGTGGGGATTACAAAATGAAAAAGAGTGCCTTTGTAATAGGAGAGTTACCTCAATCTCCTCGATCTCATCGACAACCTCAACCAATTAACACATTAACCCAAACCTTCAAAGCATATCCCTCTAGATTCAAAAGATGGGGGGACCTAAGTCAGGAAGTGGTAGATGAAAGGGATATATCAAACTTATTGTATCAAGATGAAAGGCTTGTACCTGATCTTCTCATGGACAATAACAACAAAGGACTACAGTTAATGCAAGGATGGGGCTATATCAAAAATGAAAATCTTGGGAAAAATAATAATGGCCTAATAGAACCTATCATTCTTGAGAAGTGTATAAAGAATATTGGTCTTGGATTACCCCTCTGAAAATAACCATACTTGGCAAAGGTGCCCCAATTAAAATGGTCAAAGCTTCCCCCTCGGTTCCTGTATCGATTACTTATCCTTTTGAGGACCCCCTCATTGACCTACCTATGTTATTAAAGGATTCCTCCCTTCTCATGATTAGTACCCTATCTTTTGAACCAAGTAGCCAGACCAATGAGCTAAAACTTGTCTACCCTCAACTCATCAATTATGACCAATGAGGACCTCCAATTTTAGACACGTTCAAAAATGATGAGTATCTCTCATAATTCATGGGATTGTGGGATACTCTACCATGTGGAGATAAAAAAGTTGGGTTTGATATTGAGCTGGACACACATGCATATTATGGGGAAACAATTGAATCCCTCAGTCACAAAAGTGAAAATTTAAGGATAATATCTAGGTCTTTGAGTGAAAACCACACCGTGGCACTCTTTGACCCAAAAATAGTTAAAAAAATGATTTATCCAATGGTGAAAACCTCTCTGAGGTGCTATAGGATGATGGATTCAATCTTCCCCTTAGTTCTATTCATTAGGAGAAGTCAATAGTCTTGGCCAAAAAGTGTAATTTGGTTAATCTAGGGACCGAGGAAACACCACATATCACATTCTATGTAGAATCACTCTTGACAATAGAATAAGAAATTTTAGTTGCATTTTTTAGGGAAAAAAAGGTAAAATTTGCATGGACCTATGTTGACATGCCTGGTCTTGATCCAAAATTTGTGGTTCACCATCTAGTTGTCTATCTAGAAGCAAAACCAATAAAACAAAAACTAAGAGAGATGTATCCACAAATAGCATTATTGGTCAAAATTGAATTACATAATCTCCTTGATGCTAGATTCATACGGCTAGTTGATTATCCAAAATGGGTTTCAAACCTGGTACTAGTCACTAAGCCCACCTAGGGAATCCACATCTGCACTGACTTCAAGGACTTGAACAAGGCATGCCCTAAGGATGAATTCCCTCTTCCCAATATCGACATGATTGTGGATCAAACAACAAGGCATGAAATGTTGTCATTAGTGGATGAGTTCTCAGGGTACAATCAAATAATGATAGCCAAATATGATCAACAAAAAACAACTTTCACCTATCCATGGGGGACTTACTATTGGAACATGATGCCATTTAGGCTAAAAAAATGCAGGAGCTACCTATCAAAGAGCTATGATAATGATCTTCCATGACATGATTCACAAAACTATGGAAGAATATGTGGATGAAATATTAGCTAAATCATGAAAACGTTGAGATCACATACCATCTCTAAGCTCCATCTTTGACAAACTAGAAGAATACAAGGTCAGACTCAATCCAAAGAAGTGTCTTTAGGGTGCAATCAGGAAATCTCCTTGGGTATATTGTATCTATGAGAGGAATAGAGATAGATCTTGCAAAATTCAAAGCAATTCTTGAGATGGAAGCACCAAGAAAATTAAAGTAGTTAAGGGGTTTGCAAGGAAGACTCTAATCCATTTGCTGGTTTATAGTGCAATTAGCAGATAAGGCTATCCCATACTCTCATCTACTCCACAAGGCAGTAGCATACAAATGGGATGAGAAATGTGATTAGGAGTTTAATAAATTCAAGGAGTACTTGTTTACACCACTAGTTCTTATGCCACCAATTCTAGGCAAGCCCTTGATCTTGTATATATCAACAACAACCCTTGGTGGTCTCTTAGCACAACATGTTGAAAATAGGAAAGAGAGATATATTTACTACATTAGTAGAACCATGGTAGGACATGAGCTGAATTATACATCCATTGAAAAGGATTGGCTAGCAATCATGTTCACCACACAGAAATCCAGACACTATATGCTAGCACATCAGATAAAACTCATTGCTAAGATAGATCCTTTCAAGTATCTACTTTCTAAAGCAACACTCATAGGGCGAACAACTAAATGGGTCATGATCTTGATAGAACATGACATTGAGTATGTAGAACGGAAGGCCATTAAAGGAAAAGTAATTGTAGATCAGTTGGAAGAAGCACCGATATATTTAGAGAACCCATTAGTATTAGAATTCCCCGATGAGTCAATATTTATCCTAAGTGAAATTAATCACTGGAAATTATATTTTGATGGATCCTACACACAACATGGGTCAGGAGTTGGGGTCTTCCTCATTACACCACAAGGAGATTTCATACCAAAGTCATACAAGTTGTCTTTTCCTTGCACAAATAACATTTCATAATATGAGGCTCTCATTATAGGACTCAAAATTGTAGTACAATGGCAGATCATGACACTCAAGGTCTATGGGGACTCACAGCTTATCATCAACCAGGTCAATGATGAATACCAAATGAAGGATGACAAATTGACCCCATACAAGAAACTATTGGAAAGCCTCAAAGAATTCTTCATCAACATCATGTTTGAGCAAATACTCATGGAAAACAACAGAGCAGTGAATGCTATGGCAACAATCAGATCACTACTAGATATCCCACACAACATCCCTAAGCAAGAATTCCTTATAGAGCAGCTTCTTGTACCAGATTTCAAGGTATCAAAGTCTGAATTCATGTGTGAAATTGTTGGTCCCAATCACCCTTGGTATCATGAAATTTATATCTACTTGAAAATAGGAGTCCTCTCCACTGATATCACCCTAAATCTTAAAATAACATTTGTCAAGAAGTCATCCCACTTTGTTATCTTTGGAGAAACCCTATACCGTAGGAGTATTAAAGGAACCTTGTTGCGATGCCTTAACCCTGAGGAAGCTTTGACTACTTTAACCAAGGTACACAATGGCACTTGTGGATCACATTTGAGTGGTATGACCTTGGCTAAGAAACTACTAAGGATTGGGTACTACTGGCCTACGATGGAAAGAGAAGTTCACGACTATGTTCAAAGGTGCTTGCAATGTCAATAGCATAGGGACCTCATCCATGCACTAGCTCAGGAGCTCAAATTGATCATAACACCTTGGCCCTTTTCACAATGTGGGCTCGATCTCATTAAAAAAATTATACCCACCTCATCCAATGGACACAAGTTCATTATCACCACCACAGAGTGCTTCACGAAGTGGGTAGAGGCCATCTTAATGACCTACATCATAGGGAAGCAAATTTCCAAGTTCATCCTGAACTACCTCATTTTTCATTACGGTGTTCCACAAACCCTTATCTCAGATAACGATACACCTTTCAAAAACTAGGATGTTCAATACCTATGCCATAAATTCAGTATCAAACATCACTTTTCCACTCCATACTACCCCCAGGGTAATGACCAAGATGAGGCTACCAATAAAACCATCCTAAGAATGCTCAAGAAGACAGTCAATGAAGTTGGTTGTGACTGGCACCTATAGTTGAACCCCGCCCTATGGGCTTACTAAACAAGTATCCGCACACCAAAAGGTGCCACCCCATTCTCCCTAGTCTACGGATTGGAAGCCATAATCCTCACTGAGATCAAGCTCCCATCCTTAAGAATATCATTGCAGAATCTCATCACTAATGAAGAATATTAGCTATCATGATTGAAAGAGTTGGAGCTATTAGATGAATGGTGCATGGATGCCTTGAATCACCTACAAGTCTATCGAAACCATCTCAAGAGAAGCTATAACAAGAAGATTAGGGGTTAGACCTTTCAAGTTGGAGAGCTCATATTGAAGGAGAATCAAAAGAATGTACCAAATCCAAACAACAAGGGAAATTTTTAAACCAATTGGTTGAGACCCTTTATTGTCACAACAAGCTATAAATCAAGAGAATATAAGCTATATGCACCTGAAGGTGAGCCTCTACAGGAGCCTATCAATAGCTCCCATCTCAAAAAAATTTATGCCTAAGCTTGCAAGGTATAAATCCAAAAATACAAAAAAAATATAAAAAGCAAAAAACCAAAAAAAAAAGAAAAATGATTGAAAACAGTAAAGAAAAAATCGTCCTCTAGTGAAAACCACTTCAGTGGTGCTTTGGGCAAGTACCTTGGTGAAAACCTAGCAAACAGACTCCTTGTGTAAATAAGCACTTTCCATCCACCATGTTCTCTATGGCTTGTTCTACATCATTCATCCATCGTCTTCCATATCTCCATCCATCACTCATCTGTGTTTGCATCATAGCTTGATCCTGTGTTTGTATCATGTTCCCTACTAGAAGTACTTGGCACATTCCTAAGGTCAGTTTGTCCTACCTATATCGAAGTAGTCTATTGCATCGCACCTTGGGGACATGTTCCTATACCTACATCGTATTAGACTCATGTATATTCTTTCAATCTTCCTTAAAATCAGAAAATCCAAAAACATTCAGAAAATCAAAAAATGCAAAAACATTCAAAAAATTAGAAAATCCAAAAACATTTAGAAAATTAGAAAATCCAAAAACATCATAAAATAAAAAAACCCAAAAACATTCAAAACATATCAAAACTCAAAAACATGTCAAAAATTAGAAAAAAAAGTCAAAAAATAGATTCGTCTTGTCGAACTACAGGTCTCTGAGCTCTAAACATAGGCAAGGCCATCATCGATGTGCCCCTGAGACACCCTAGGTCAATCCTTTAGGAGTTTGTCATAATAACTGACAATCCATTTATTCATTTCTCATCAATAAATGATTCTATGTCAGTCAAAATATGAGTCTCTGAGCTCTGAACGTAGGCAAGGCCATCATCGATGTGCCCCTAAGACACCCTAGGTCAGTCCTTTAGGAGTCTGTCATAATAACTAGAAATCCATTTGTTCTTTTCTCATCAATAAAAAAGTTGTCAGTTGAACTATGTGGTCTTTGCATGTATAATGTAGTCAAGGCTAATCTTTGATCAGCCCCCAGGCCCCTAGGATAGGTCTTTAGGTTAGGCTCTTGGTTAAAATCTCATAAAACACAAAAACATTCAAAATTTTGAAAATCAAAACATTCATAAAACATCTCGAAAATACCAAAAATAGCCTCAAAACATATCAAAACATCAAAAACATCCAAATATTTGAAAAAATCCATCTGCCCTATCTCATGATCACCCAAAATAAACATCCACTCATAATAAATGATCGTCATTTCCCAACCTTTGGTAAGACAATCAGAAACAAGTCTAGCATGTTACAAGTAAAAACTCAATCGTCAAGGTCTCAAGTCTAGGTCAACAG
This sequence comes from Sequoia sempervirens, assembly GCA_007258455.2. Lineage (NCBI taxonomy): Eukaryota > Viridiplantae > Streptophyta > Pinopsida > Cupressales > Cupressaceae > Sequoia > Sequoia sempervirens. The sequence goes on along the minus strand of VDFB02040522.1, from coordinate 177,705 downwards.
GTAAAACAGTTGGTCAACTCTTGGTACAATAGCCCATCATCCAGTCAATCCCAAAATCATTTGATAACATCATGTCCTAGGATGCATCCTTCCTACAATGGGCATCAACATCAGAAATCATCGTAGTTTAGTCTTGGCTAGAGGTATGAAGAACATTAGCTTATTTGTTTACTTGATCTTTTCTTTTGATTTATCTTATTGTGCTCACTCCAATGACCTCTCGATGATGTATAAACAAAATAGTTTAGAGAGAAAGGAATGGGGCATTGATTATTATCTTTTTATCTATTGTGCTTGTTGGATATTCTTGTAATATAACCTTGGTCATGCTTACTTTATTTGGTTTGTAGGGAGGGTGTTTTAAATATCTTGTTGACCACATGGGAAGGTTCTACTTTTCTATGTTTTGGTCCAAGATGTTTGAAATATCTGAACTACATCCTAAATAAGGCTTTTTATGTCAGGTGTGAATAGGGATACTCCTATTTTATTGTCAAGTCAAATTCCATCGCACTAGGTACAATGTCATCTTGGTTCTTTATACCTTGATGCATCATATCTATGTGTGTTATCAAAAATAAGGTAAGTGAGCTCTTTATGTCCCCAATATCTGATAAGAAATCATCATCATTATCATCTTGAAGTCAAGGGTTGATTTATCTATCTTCTATCTTTTCCACATACTAACACTAACATGATATTATGACATTCAAACACCAAAAACATCCATATATGCATCCATTTTGCATCCGCAAAACATCAACATATTTCATGTCATTCATATCATACATCAATCATCTCACATACATTTGCATTATTATCTATCATAATATAGATTGGTTATTCCAAGCATCTCATAAATCATATATTTGCATAAAATATCCATTGCATCTACCACATAAGTATCATTAAAAGCATTGCATTTCTTGCATCATGCATACATAAATATTACATCATCATATCACACATAGAAAAGATATTGAAAAAGAAATAGAACATGTCATTACATTGTATATATCATCCATAAATACATTATGAATCCATCATAATAATGCATCCATATAGATCCATCAAATCATCGCATCAATCACAAAGCATATAACATCATAAAATAAACATTGCATGCATCCTTCCACCCATATATGCACATCACATAAAATAAAATAAGCATCACATCATATAAAAACATCACAAGTCATCTCATGTACATATAAAAAAAATTTTGAATGTCATGATACATTAGAATCAAATATATAGTATGAGATATACAAGAGGCTAGTCAAAAAACTCAGACAATGAATGTATACACATCATAATTGCGCTGTAAAAAATAATGTGTCACTATGTACTCTCAGTATCCTCAGATGCCCTTGTTGTGTCCTCCTTCGTGATAACTGTCTCGACTCTGATGGTGAGACCCTGATGGTCTCCTTGAAGTTCCTACACGAGGGGTCCTAGTAGGAGCTATCTGACTAAGGTGAGAGAAATTTGTCTCCCTCCGCTCTTGTGCCACATTTTTGTAGTACACAAAACTGTAATACGAGGCCTCCTGCATCGCACGACCATACATCTCAATCGAAACCATAGCCTGCCCCTGAATCTTCTAAGTCATAGCCTCTAGCTACTGCCACCATCTTGTCTCGAGTGCAAGGGCCATTTCAGAATGTTGTCTCTGTGGGAACTCTTGCCCCTCCTGCACCACCTCCTGTCGAGCCTGGTCCCTCTCCTAAATTAATTTCTATATCTAGGCTTGTGCCTATTGTAGTTGCCCTATGAGAGTCTAGGTCTGTGCCTGTTATAGCTACCCTATGAGAGCCTGGACCTATGCCTGTAATGCTTCAATCTAACCATCCCTCGGATTGGAACCTAGTGGTGGTCATGGGGGTGGCATGTGTGGTTGATGTTGCTATACTTTTGGCCTCTATCCCACAGGTGGCACTAAGGGTAGACTCTATCCATTGTGCCCGTCATGACCCCCACCCCCATCCTGTCCATCCTATAGCTGACCTTTGGGTGTTGTGGAACCTATCTAATCCTTAGTCCCCTGACCTGTCCCCTTCTTGGTACCTGCACTGTTGGTAATTTCAATCTAACAGGGGCATGGGCCTACTAGTATGCATCATAGGCTTGGGTCATCCCTTCATTTGCAGGACCATCAAAGTATACCCACGACACCATAACTAGCTACCTAAAATTTTCAGTCACCTGCTGGAGTGGGATCCTCTATCCCCATGTTGGCTCTCTAGACCTATGAGAAAAAATGGTCCTCTGTGTATCATCAAGTGCATCTCACACCTCTCCAAACTTGTGTGCAATCTTGTCTGGAAGGTATCGCTCCACCATGTAATTCTTTCGTCCCTACATCCCCCCATATCTATACACCATAGGATCATCGTGGTCAGGCTGAACACGTAATTTGCGAACGTAAAACAACAATATGTTCATAGGCCCACACATGAAGAAGAGTCATGCCCACTCCAATGTTGTGGGGCCCACTATAAATAACTCGATGCATGTCGTGGTACAAAGAAGCCAAAGTGACTGGTCACTAGGTGTAGATGGTCATGTTTGCCATCATTCGAGACCAAATGATCCCCCAACCAATGTTGCATCCTCGAGCTCAGCGATCGGGAACAAGGACTCCTAAGATCAATGCACCAACAAAAAGTGTCAAATTAGGGGCAAACCCCTTGTAGCAGTGAAGGTCTATCTAGATGTTGTCCACCTTGTAGGAGTCGATGTTGAACAAATTAAAAATAGCATCACTGCTAGCCTCGATGTTGTAGATGATGCACTCTCCATGAATAGGGATCCTTAAGATCCACCACACATCCTCTAATGTAACTATGGCCTCGCCAGTCGGTAGGTGGAATGAACAAGTCTTTCTTCGTCATCTCTTGACCAATGTGGTCATCATTGCAAGGTGCATTTGCACCTTTGGAATTTGAACAATGTGGTTGAAACTAATCGTTCCAAGGAAAAATAGAGCCTAGTCTAATAAATACCTAGCATGGCACAGAAACCAGCTCTTGTGCTCCTTCGAGTGGAGCACTAGCAGGACCTCTTGAAAGAAAAATGCCCACGACATCAATATTTTGAAAAAATTTGCAAAATGGATGCTTAAAAAATAAAAAAAATCTTCAAAAAGAAAAGGTAGCGTGACATTTAGCAAAAGTCCTACTCTACATTTTTCAAATGCGATGCTAAAATCAATAGCAGTGTTGTGCTTCAAAAGTGAGTTGACATTCATGTGCAACTCTAAAAAACCCTAGGGTCGTGAGATGCTCTAAGACAACAAGGGCTAACTCTTGATGTTGTTAAAATGTTTTTTCTTAGAGGCATAAGAGATGATACTACGGAAGCATTAAATTTAATAAGTAAAGGGAACATTTCTAAAATGGAATTTGATGATATTTGCAACATTTGTCAGAATTATTCAATGTCTCAACGTTCAGGAAGGAACTATCCAAGTAAGCCTTATGCTTTAGGTAATGCAATAGGTATAACGAAGCATGAGGAACCCGAAAATCATATGGGTAAATTTCCTTATGAGGAAGGCAATTTACTCGAGGATCTTAAAACTAATTTGTTAAATCATATGGGTAAATAGATAGACACTCTATATACCTGTAGGAAGCAAGAGGAAGCCAAAAAGGCCTTGATTGTGTTTTTCCCAACTTTTCATAAGAGACATAGTAGTGAGGATTTCCCTTACAATAGGAAAAACATTTCATCCTTAGAAGAAGTCAGTAGAATTTCTACTTTAAGGCCTCTTCCTGTAGGTGTGCCTGATATGGAATACTCTGAGGAACCTATCTACTACATGGCCCCTAGGCGACCTTTTCCACCTCAAGTAATGCACCCTGGCATGATGAATGATTATCTTGCTCTAGGACCTAGCCAACTCTATTCTTTTTCCAATCAACCCAGATGGTATGGGGGTTGGAAACAACCCTCACCATACCCTCAATGGATGCCACAATATCAGTATGCTTCATAGTCATGGCAACATGCATGGAGGCCACAACCACCACAACCTTCACCGTACCAATAGCCATATCCATCACAACCACAATTTTCACCTCCTCCCATGATCAACCCATACCAACAATCACAACAATATCTTCCTGCCATACCATCATCATCTACTTAGCCAACCAATCCAACACAGTCACCAAAGCCTACACCAATTCCAACCCAACCAAACCCAAATCCTAATAATAAGGCAACACAACCCATGTATAATAATGAGCGGTAGCAGGTTACTCCACGTATCCAGTAAATACAGTAGAATTAGATGGAGTTCAATTAAGATTGGGGAAGGCTCTTTAGGGGCCCACCATCATAGAGATCAATGAAGAACCTGAAGTAAAGCTAGTCAAAGAACCTCCCTTTCCCAACCAATTTTAGTTTGAACTAGTACAAAGGGAAGTCTCTCAACCTGAATTTGATTTTGTTAATGAGTTACACAATGTTAACATCAAGATTCCTTTGTTGTAGGATATCAAGGACATTCCCATCTATACAAAAATAGTATGAGATCTATGTATTCGGAAGCAAAAGAAGAAGCAAGACCTGAAGACTATCCAAGTTATTATATAGTTGGAAAATATTATACTCGGAAACATAACCATTATGAAGTACTTGAATCCAAGGAGTCTTGTCATCAAGGTATCTATTGGTAAAGTAAGTATTCCTAATACCCTTGTTGATTTGGGTGTTGCAATTAATGTTATGACAAATGAAACAAAGGAAAGATTGTCACTAGAGGGACTTAGACCTACTCCCACAGTTCTTCAAATGGTAGATTGATCATTGGTCAAACCAGAGGGTATGATTGAAGATGTAATCCTTTCTATTGATTTGGGGGAATACCCAAGTGACTTTGTGATTTTGCAGCCAAAGATTAAGCTGGGGGGATACCCCTTGATTTTGGGATGACCTTGTAGGTTAGCAACTATGGATGCATTCATCAATTTTTGTTCGAGAAACATGGTTATTTCTAATGGTGAGCAAAAGAAACATTTTAATTTATACCCACCAGCACAACCCTTGTTAGAGATAGAGGATCCAATATGGGTTGATAGTGACTTGGATGAGTCATTACCCGTCTTGACAATCAATCAAGCCTTACACATGGAAGAACCTACCGAGGATAATATTATTGTTAATTTTCTTCAGAATAGGTATGCATCTAATGAATCTTTTGAAATCATAGTTCTCCATTCAAGTATAAATACTCCTTGTCCTTTCATAAACTTTCCATTAGTAGGTAACTCACAATATTTTCAACACTTTGTCACATTGCATCAGTTGCTACCTCAAAAAAATTTGTACAATTGATTTTTATCTTCTGAAAATTCTAGTGATATGGCATCCACCTCCCAAGTACCAGCCATTAATTCACCCACACAATCAGAAGCTATGGAAATCTTGCCTAATCGCACACTTAATATTAATCATAAATTAAACACTAAACAAATCCAAGATCTTATTGCCATGCTTAAAGCTAATAAAGATGCATTTTCTTGGGAATACCAAGATATGTGTGGCATTCTTCCTAACACTTGCACACACCATATTTACATTGAAGAAGTTATTTATCTAGTTAGGCAACCACAACGACGCCTCAATCTCGTCTTGTGTAAAGTAGTTAAAGATGAGTTATAAAAACTATTAAATGTTGGGTTTATATATCTTATTTTAGATAGTTAATGGGTTTCTCCTCTAGTTGTGGTTCCTAAGAAAAATGGTAAGTGGAGAATTTTTGTTGATTATAGAACACTAAATAAAGCTACTAAAAAGGATCACTTTCCATTACCATTTATTGATCAAGTGTTGGAAAATCTTGTAGGTAAGAAGTTCTCTTTTTTGGATGGGTTCAGCAGCTACAACCAGATTCACATAGCACCTGAGGATCAGGATAAGACTACTTTTACTTGTCCTTTGATCACTTTTTCCTATAATGTTTTTCCATTTGGTTTATGTAATGCCCCTGACACTTTTAAAAGGGTAGTTTTAAGCATTTTTGTGGATCTTGTAAATAATTGTGTTGAAGTGTATATGGATGATTTTACTGTCTGTGGTAATACTTATGAAGAGGCTAAAATTTTTTTAGAAAAGGTACTTAGGCATTGTATAAACACTAATTTATCATTAAGTCATGAAAAGTGCCATATGCTTATGACAGAGGGGATAGCACTTGGTTATTATATTTCTGCTAAGGGTATTCAATTTGATCCCAAAAAGATACAGATTATTCAGGACTTTCCTACACCCACTAGCCAAAAGGATGTGTGTAGTTTTCTAGGCCATGCAGGGTACTACAGGAGGTTTATCCAAAATTTTAGTAAGACTTCCTCCCCCTTGTTTTCTTTTCTAGAGAAAGACGTCATTTTCTCCCATACACCAGAGTGTCAAGAGGCTTTTGAAACCATTAAGAACAAGCTTGTCACCACACTAGTACTCAGAGGTTCAAACTGGGAGCTACCTTTTTGTGTCCACATTGATCGCTCAGATTGTTCCATGGGGGTTGTCCTTGGATAGAAAGAAGATAATCTCTTCTACTCCATTTACTACATCAACAAGAATTTCACAGGGGCTGAGGTAAATTATACAATAATTGAAAAGGAGTTCTTAACTGTTATTTATGCAATTAATAAGTTCTGTCATTATAGTACCAGATATAAAGTGTTTGTTCATACTGATCATTCTACAATTTGATTTCTAATGAATAAACTTGTTGTAACCGGTAGAGTTATTAGATGGTTACTTTTTCTTTAAGGATTTGACATTACTATACTTGATAAGCCTAGTCATGAGAATGTGGTTGCAAAATTTTTGTCCAGGTTACAATAGCAAGATGATGAACCAATTCTAGTTGATGATGCTTTTCTAGATGAACATCTCTTTGCTATATCAATTATGAGTTTGTGGTACGTTGACATGGAAAACTACCTTTGCAAGTTCCCACCTCATTTCTCTCTGAGGGAATGTCGAAAGCTAGTCAAACTCAATGGTGATTATACATGAATCAATGGACTGCTCTTCTATCGTGGCCTTAACAATATCATGTGTCTATGCGTTCCTGAAGATGATGTATTTGACATACTTCGTGCATGCCACATAGAATGCTATGTTTGGTGCTTAGAGGACTGCTCAAAAGATCTTAACTACAGGCTACTATTGTTCTACACTCCACAAGGATTGTAAATGTTATGTTCAACATTGTGATAAATGTCAATGTATGGGTCACCCCATGCACTCAGATGAAATGCCTTTGCATCCTTAGTTTTCCATTGAGCCTTTTAAAAAATGGGGACTTGACTTTGTTGGACCTGTCAACCCACCATCTTAGAACAAGGAATGCATCCTTGTGTGTACAAATTATGTAACAAAGTGGGCTGAAGTTGTTGCTTTAAAGCATGCTAGGGACACCAAGGTAGCTGAATTCCTCTATTATGAGATTTTTACTCAGTTTGGTGTACCACATGAGATAGTTACAAATCAATTTCCATAGTTCACATCTGACCTCATTTCTTCTTTGGTTCATGAATATGAGATTTGACATCTCAAGTTTTCACCTTACCATCCCCAGGCTAATGGCTAGGTCAAAGTCACTAACTGAGAACTCGAGGACATTCTTACCAAGAAAGTTGTCCTCCATAAGAAGGACTGGGCTATGCGACTTCTTGAAGCCATGTGGGCCTACCGCACTACATGGAAAACCACTACTGGTTTGACACCTTACGATATTTTCTATGGTAAAAGGGATGTTCTTCCTATCGAATTTGAGGTAAAAACTCTTTGTATCGCACTCCAACTGGGTATGAACTTGTCTGATGCATAGAAAGGACAAATTGCACAACTCCACTCATTATATCAACTTCGCCAACAAGCACTCTTCCATGCAGAGATTGTCTAGAACCAGTGTGATCTCTATCATGATTGTTTCATTTGACAATGGTCATTTCAACTAGGTGATTGTGAACTCTTGTATGATTCTCGTTTATAGGATTTTAAGGGAAAGTTTCACACCTAGTGGCTCTAGCCCTATGAAATTGAGATGGCCTATGATAATGGGGCATTCAAGCTTTGCATCGTGGACTTTGATCATATGGCTTTATTTGTCAATGGTCACTAGTTGAAGTTGTACAAGAGGCCTCTCTCAAGGGAAGAATTTGTCTCAAATTTTCCTAATGAATTCCATCTGCTTGACAGGGTTTTTGTGGTCTCTCCCAGTACCTTTTAGGTACTTTTCAAAATATTTAAAAAAAAATACAATAAAAGATCCAACAATGAAAAAATCCGAGCATTGTTGGCCAGTTAACATTTGAAAACTAGTTTTTAGTGGGCGTTAACTACTAAATAAGTCCTAGAGGTGAAAACTGGGTTCCCAGTGCTTCTAGGTGATGATGGGGTGAAAACCAAGTTACTGGTGGTCTATCATCAAGATCAAAATATTTAAAAAGAAAAAATAAATGAAAGAAAATAAAAAAGAAGAAAAAGAAAACAAAATATCTATATAGCTTGCATAATTCTATCAGGTACACAACTCTTCCTTCCTATCAATTATGTGCTAGGGTCTGCTTTCATCTTTGAGTTGTGGTTGTTCGTGGATGGTGTAGGATGACCAAAACTTTATCTCATCATTTTTGGGTTGCTCCTACCTTCTTCATGGCCACCATCATTATTGGGTTGCTCCCCCTCACGTTGTGCCACATTCGCTTACATGACTTTAGTTCCTGTCTTTTTTTGGACAAGAGCCTTTGTCACTTGGTTCTCTTCTCTTCCATCAGGTGATGTTTTCTTCCTAACCAATCTTCTAGACCCACTTTCCATATGGCCCTCTGGTCATTTTTTGAGGTCCATTCACACGCTCCTGCTACCTCCATGTCAGGGTATCATGTGTCCTAACCTCACCATACTCATTTCTACCCATGGCAGCCTGCTAGTTGTACTTCACCTTGGTTATGATGGTCGTGGTTCACTTGATGTCTTTTCTACCACATTGTCTTCTCAACCCCATGTGGCACCTTTGGTTTCAATACTAACACTACCTGGTTGGCATTTCCATGACAACACTGGCATTGTCATTTTCTAGCTCCACTCTCTATTTTTCCATGATTACTCCCATGTCACCGTTTTGTACCATCGACGATCATTGGTATTGGTATACAGTGGTTTTTCTCTTTTCCTTGTCATTTTATTTGAATTTATTCTTTTCATTTAATGAGTGGTGACGTCACCCAAGGATGGGTCACATGCTAAGTTGGGGGGGTTGTCTTGTCACACGCCATGTAATGAATTTAACCATCACATTGTATCTTTGTTGTATCCTTCTTAGTATGCCAAAATCCATTATTTCCTGATTTCATTTAGTTAATGTCACTAGTACTGTTATAACCATGAGCTACTATGATGACATTGGTGTAGAACAATCTTTTCAAACTTTGCAACACACTTTCCAAATTTAATTTCTCATTAACCACTCATCACTTAAGTTAAAATTGATAACTGATTACTATTCTCAACACCTATTTTCAGTGGCAGTTTCTACATATGCTAGTGAATTTTCTTTGTATAGTTATTTATGTTGTGGAGACCTCCTGGTAGTGTCATGGCAGGAGAACATCATCATTGTTTTGAGCCTCCAACTATGGAATAATTGAGGGCACTAGAGGTTGTTGATGCTTATAAAATCTTCAAGCAAGTAGGATAGGATGTATACTTTAAACGGTTAAGAAGGTATGATGAGAAGATTGCACAAGAGTTTGTAATGACCTGCCACAAAAAGGAAGCAAGAGTCTACACATTAACAATTCCTTTCTTAGTGGCAGGCATAACCGATGTCTCTAGGTTTCTACTCTCAGGGGAGAACTACTTTCTGGATAACTCCAAATTTTCCATGGACCTCGAACCTCTACGTAAGAAGTTCCTAGAATAAGAGGATCTTGTTGAAATCGTTATTAGATAGGGCACAAAGTTAATCTCACTCTCGTGGCCTTGGGACAATGTAGAAAAATTCATCATATAGTATATAAGCTATGAAGGTAGGTATGTAGGAACCCTAGATAACTCCACAGAGAAGGATTCTCATGTCAACCCACCTAGTTCTTTTGAAAAAGAGGAGTATGTAGGCATAGAGTCAAATAAGGGCAACAATAATGAAAGTTCTTTAGAAGAACATAGTGAAGACTTGGGGACCAAAGAAATTTTTGGTGATTCCCCTAAACCTGTGAAGAAGAGGGTTTCCAAGAAGGGTATCAAGAAAACCCTAGCCTGAAGTAGCAAACTGGCCAAGAGCTCCCATGTTACCCCTACTAGTAGCAAGTTTTTCAAAACTTGCACACCAAACTAGGAAACTAGGGGTAAGCGGAAAAGCATAGCAAGATATCCTCAGTCTCCCCTATCTCTACAAAGAAACTAGCTTTAGCTACTCTTGGTGACAAAGAGAAATCGCCCATTGAGGAAAAATCACCAACTAAAGAGAAGTCACCTGCTTCTATAGCCAAAAAATTAGAAAATCTGGCAAATGTAGCTAGCAATGTTTTAGGTTCTGAATAGTCAAAAGGAGTGAATGATCTCACAGTCCTAGGTGTTGTGTGTCACAAAACCAAAAGGTTAGTAAATTCTTCTAGGGAGCTATGAAGGAGCAATAGAAGGAATACAAGAGAAGCACATATGACTACTAATGAAAATGAAACTAGGTGTGAACAAGAAACCCAACTCCTTCAATCTCTTCCTTTAGTTTTACAGGGAGTAGCGATAACCATAGAAGAAGGAAAAATAATGGAACCCTTTGGTGAGAATGCACAGGGTATGGAGAAAAGGTTTGTGTCACATGAGGAGAATATTCATATTGATACTAATATTCAATACTTTCATGTTGAACTGACTCCTAAAGTCACTGTCAACCTTGCAGAACAAAGGACCACTGAATAATCTCCCCAAACAAAAAAGTAGGAGTTGAATGCACCAGTAGAAAATGAACAAGAACCTTTGGAGACACCCCTAACTAGAAATCAAGAAGCAGAGGAAGAATTTGAGAAGGGGAATCCTTTTTTAACAAATGAGGAAATTAGTGACCTACAAAACTTAGTAACTAAACTGACAAAGGAGAATCCTCTATCAGCAAAAGAAGAGATAGAAGGTTTGCAAGGTTTGGTAGCCAAGTTAGAGGAAAATCAAGCATTGCAGGATTCATAGGATAGGGTGACTGAGGAAAATGAGACCCTTTAGAGATAGGTTCAAGATGCGTGCTCTCTTGATTCCTCACAGACATAAGAGATTTGACAACTCAAGGTAACACTTGAATAAATAGATGCCTCTAGAACATCCCTCATGACCATTCAAGAACATAAAAAGTAGATGTAAGCATTATACTAGTCATGGGTTAAGGAATTCACTGACACAATGCACAAACTAGCCCCTTTTGCTCCTGGTTTGTACTTTATACTCTTTTGCATGACGACATGCAAAACCCTAAGTCGGGGGGAATGATGAGGGTGACATGTATTTATTTTACCTTTGTATTTTCCTTTAAACCTTATCATTTTGTAGGATTTTATGTTGCTCTTGTCACCATTTGTTAATGAGCTGACGATATTTTATAAAATACAAGAAAAGATGAAAACCTATGAATCTACTGAAATCCTTTGACTATTTTATTGATTTTCTCAGTGATTTTGGTACCAGGGGATGCTTAATGGATGGCACATGGACAAGGGCATCGGTGGAATAGAGTTGAAGACCATTCAAGAATTATTTTTCATTTTGGTTAAACATGTGTTGAGTTGTATTTATCTGTTTTAAGTTGTTATGTCATTTTTTAACGATGGAAAAAGACTCCAAACTATTTTCAATTATCTTTTAAGGTTGTTGGAAATAGGCCAGAACAACCAAAGACTCTTCTATTTTTTTATTTAGTAGTGCTTATAAGTCTAATCGGTCTATGGTATCTATAAATATGTAAGGCGAGACTCATTCGATAGATGATAATAATATCATTTCTATAGATCTCTATTTTTTGACTTAAAATACTGTGAAGTTATTTGAATGAATGTTGGTTAGCGTGGAGTAGCTTGTGTGTGTGAGACCCATCACTGATAGTCAAAGAAGGCATGACCCACTTCATCGACTACCGGATGATTACTACGATACGATTGCATCGTGTGGTAATAAGTGTTTAGTCTTACATTGATTTTTTTGTGATCGAACTAGTTTACAATTATCATTGTTTACTATTAATGTGTGTGAGTTTCATTCAGCAGATTGCATTCGATAAATATTACTACGATAGGATTGCATCATGTGGTAATAAGTGTTTAGTCTTACATTGATTTCTCTTTGATTGAACTAGTTTACTATTATCATTGTTTACTATTAATGCGTGTGAGTTTAAATGGTGTGGTTTAGTGTGTTTCATTTTTGTTCTACCTTTTTATTATATTATGTTCTTCATGTGTAATAGTAATACTATTTGCTATTTTTTTTAATCAGTTTCTGTTGTAGACTGTGTAAATATAGGCTCTTGTCACAAAATTGACAGGAGGACTGAGAGTTAGATTGTAGAATAAACTTAGGAAAAAAAATTGAATTCATCCACACTTGAATTTCTAGGTTTAACCCTTAGGCAAACAACCCCAATATCTTTCACAAGTTCATGACCCTCGGATTGACATCGAGGAATAAACTAAGGAAACTTCATAACACTCAAGGGTTGATTCAGAATCATATACTCAAATTAAGATAGAATTACAAGGATAACTTTACCCATAATATCAACCACAATTTAATCCAATCACCTTAGTCGTGCAACAACAACAACAACAAGAAGCTTAACAATATGCCCAACAACAAAAATTACTTGTGTAACAACAAAAACAACAAGGTTTATACTATAACCCTCAACAAAACGTCGTCAATTTGAACACATTAGGAACATATACACCTACACCATCATCACCTTATCCTACACCATACTACACACCATAAAACACCTCATCATATCATAATCCCATGTATGCTTCATCCATCATTCCACAATACACAACATATGTTCCTCCACCTAGTCCACAAGACGATATGGCAATGCAACTCAAGGTGTTAACACAAGAAATGTAGGATATCCAAATGGGAAAAATGAAGAAACCCCATACACAAAACCTATGCCCATATCCATTTGATTGAAACATCAAAATGGTAGTGTTCCCTCCCAGTTTTGAAATCCCCAAATTCAAAAAATACAAAGGGAGAGGAAGTCATATGCACCATATCAAAGAGTTTAAGGTCATGTGTATGGAGGTCACTTATTATGAGTCCTATTTGATGCACCTCTTCCCGCGAAGTTTAACAGGTCCTGCCATGGACTGGTTTTCTCAATTGCCTCCAAGTATCAAAACTTTCCAACAAATCATTGACAAATTCATAGATCACTTCTCCTTCAATCTTGACATTGACGTAAGCTTAGAAGAGTTATATACTCTCAAACAAAACAAGGGAGAATCTTTTTCCAATTTCTTGTAACAATGGAGGCAAAGAGCAAGTAAAAGAAAGTGGGAAATTCTTGATGAACAATGAGTGGGCATTATCATATCAAATCTAGATCTAGATCTATCCTTCCACTTGAAGATGCAGTGTGTCACATCTTATGACGAGCTCATCCCTAGGGCCCTTAACATCGAGAGATCTTCAATCTCATAGGGAAATACTCAAACCTCCAAAGACAACCATCCATCAACTAGTTCAAATGACAAGCCTCGTGTCTAGGCTAAGAACAAAAATGTAACAAATGATGGAGTGGTAGATGCTAAGATAGTCCTAAGTGCTCCTAGGCCAAACAACAATCAAATCGCTAATGTTCAACCAACTATACAACAAACAACACCACCACAAAATAATCAGATCAACAACATCGAAACTCAACATAGACGAACTCCCAAATAGGAACAACAATCTGAAATACAAATACACACAGTTGTCAAAACCCATTCAGACTATCAAGAAGAAATTGGTAGAGTCAAACTTGATAATGCTTCCAAATTTTGAAAACTACTAAGAACTGCAGGATAAACTACCCTGGTACAATGAAAAAGATCTTTTTGAATTTCACAAAATCAAATGACACAAGACAAAAAATTGCATGCAACTCAAAAACATTATCCAATATCTTATACACAACAACACCATATCTGTTGAGGTACCAACCAGTAATTAGGATCTTAAGATATACAAGACCCCTATGCCAAATCATAGCAAATGAAACAACACTAGGAAAGATAAATATTATACAAATGTACAACATACCTATTCCAATGTGGTCACCTTCTGTGATAGCGTCATTACTGTCATCACCATTAAAGTGCCTAGTGTGAATGTGGAGTCACCACACGATGTGGAAAAGTCACCATCCAAGGAGTCCCATCGTAGTCTAGGGAACAACCTACTCATCCAACAATAAGCACTAGCAAGTACAATCTCTTATATCAGCTTAAAAATACCCCCACATAGATTTCTATCTTATAAATATTGAGTTTATCCCCATGCATAGGGAAATCTTAGAGGAAGCTCTGTTTGCATTGTTCGTCCCTAAGGGTATAGATACTGAACAATTTTAAGATTTGGTAGGGAATATCACTAATCATCTTCTCACCTTCTCAGAGCAAGACCTACCATTGTAACCATCTCATAATTGTGCTTTAAACCTTGAGGTCATCGTTCATAAGAACAAGGTTAAAAGATTCATAGTAGATGGAGGTGTTGGTTCGAACATTTGCACCCTTCAGTTGATAAAAAATATGGGCTATTCAGATGATAACTATTGAGAAAATAAAGAGCACCACCATCAAAGCATATGATGATCAAGAATGGGTATCACAAGGCATTATCGCATTACCCATCCAAGTGGGACCCATCATCACAAAAAACTACATGCCAAGTATTAGACCTTGATCTTCCCTACAACATCCTGCTTGGTCAATCCTAGATCCATGCCCTAAAATTTATAGCTTCAACCTACCATCAGTGTGTAAAGTTTCCTTTTGAAGGTAGAGAAGTTACCATCCATGGAGATCCTGAGCCTTTTTACTACTACAAGAATCTTAAGGCCAAGTTCTATAAGATCCCCCAAATACCCAAGAATGAAGAAGGGCCTATACCTTCTACCTCATTTGTTGACCCATCATCTCTTATATCTACCTCAGAAAATAAAACACCTGTTGTGCAAAACATACTTGACATCAAATTGGTGATCCAGGATGATGGTTGTGGAAACTATAAGCTAACAAAGGATACTTTTGTGTTGGGAGAGCTACCTCTTTCCCCTAAATCTCATGGGAAACCCATACCTAGCAACAATGTCCTTGAAACTATCAAGATGACAACTACAACCTTCACCAAGTGGGGGGACCTGAACAAAGAAGATGTCAATGAGGAGGATGTCTCTAAACTGCTATATCAAGATGAATGACCCGTCCCTGTTCTTTCCATGGAAGATGACAACAAAGGCTTGCAACTAATGAAGGGAATGGGGTATACCAAGAATGAGAAACTAGGACAAAATGAAAATGGTTTTCTAGAATCTATCGTTCTTGAGAAACATCCAAAGAATCTTGACCTAGGTTGTACTACTAGCAAGGTTACCCTTATTAGCAAAGGTACTTCCACTAAACGGGCTGAGGCTTCTTTTTGGTTACCAAAATCATGTGATACTACCCTAGATGACTTCCCCCTTGATGTTGCTGACCTATTTGAGAATAAATCCCTCTTCATTATATCTACATCATCCTTCACCCCAAGAAATTGACCAAATGAAATACACCTAGTATACCCACAACTCATTGACTTGGACCAACAAGGACCACCAATTCTACATTTATTTGAAAATGATGAAAAAATATTAGAATTCATGGAACTTCACAACAACTTATCATTGGAAGATCACAATTTTTTTTTACATAGAGCTCGACAGAAGGGTGTACTATGGGGAGATCATTGAATCCTTCAGTCGAAAAATTGATGACATGCAACTAACTTGTAGATTTTTGAGTGAAAACCACACTGTGGCACTCTTTGATCCTAAAATAGTAAAAAGAAAGAATACATCCGAGGGTGAAAACCTCTCTAAGGTTCCCAAGGATGAGGGATTCAATTTCCCCTTAGTGTAATGCATCCAGAAAGTTAGTAGTATTGGCAGAAAAGACCACTTTAGTCAATGTGGAAATGAAAGAAGCACCCAAGATCACTTTGTAAGTTGAATCCTTATTGGATGAAGAACAAAAGAACCTAGCAGCATTCCTAAAAGAGAGAAGAGCTAATTTTTCATATCATACACAGATTTTCCAGGGCTTGATCCACAAGTAGTTGTGCATCATCTAGTAGTCTATCTTGAAGCCAAACCAATAAAGTAGAAGTTAAGGAAGATGCACCCTCAGATAGCACTCTTGGTAAAACTTGAGTTACAAAAGATTTTAGATGTTGGATTCATCTAACCAATTGATTATCTTGAGTGGGTTTCAAACCTGGTACCAGTATCCAAACCCATTAGGGGCATCAGAATTTGTACTAATTTCAGAGACTTGAACAAGGCATGCCTGAAGGATGATTTCCCTCTTCTAAACATCGACATCATAGTGGACTTAATAGCTGGACATGATATGCTATCACTTATGCATTGTTTTTTCAGGCTATAATCAAATCATGATCGCCAAGGAGGATCAACACAAAACTACATTCACTTGTCCATGGGGAACATACTGTTGGAACATGATGCTATTTGTGATAAAGAATGCAAGAGAAACCTATTAGAGACAAATGACCCTCATCTTTCATGACATGATCCACAAAACAGTTGAAGACTATGTGGACAATATTTTGGAAAATTCAAAGAAAAGGAGTGAGTACATACAAGTCTTGGGACCCATCTTCGATAGGCTTGAAGAGTATAAGGTACAGCTAAATCCAAAAAAATGTGTCTTTGAGGTGACATCAAGAAAGATTATAAGCTATATTGTATCACAAAGAGGGATAGAAGTTGATCCCACAAAGGTAAAAGCCATCCTAGACATGGAACCACCAAAAACATCGAATCCAATGAGAGGGTTACAAGGAAGATTGCAGTCCATCATGAGGTTCATAGCATAGTTATCAGACAAGATTCATCCTTTCTCGCCTCTTCTCCATAAGGGAATAACTTACAAATGGGATGAGAAGTATGATAAATATTTCCAATAGATCAAGGACTATATATTGACACCTCCAACTCATGCCACCAATATCAAACAAACCATTGATCTTGTATATCTTAGCAACACTAGCAACATTAGGTTCTCTTTTGGTACAACAAGATGAAAATGGAAAGGAAAGAGCTATTTACTACATCAGCAGGACCTTAGTGGGATATAAAATGAACTATTCATCCATTGAGAAAGCATGTTTAGTAGTAGTTTTTGCTTCATAAAATTTTAGGCACTACATGCTATCACATCAAATCAAACTCATTGCAAATATCGACCCATTAAAATACCTATTATCCAAAGCAACTATTACTGGGCAAATGGCCAAATGGGTAATGATATTGATTGAATTTGACATAGAGTATGTGGAACGCAAGGTAATCAAAGGTAAAGTGATCATAGACCAACTACAGAGGCACCTATCTATGCAAAGAATCCATTAATATCTGAATTCTCAAATGAATTAGTATTCCTTGTCAATGTAGCAAATTAGTGGAAGATGTACTTTGATGGATCATTCACCCAACATGGATCAAGGGCGGGTATTCTTTTCATCACCCCACAAGGTGATTTCATTCCAAAGTCATATAGGATATCATTTTTTGTGTACTAACAACATTGTTGAGTATGAAGCCCTAATCACAAGCCTAAGGATAGCAGTTTAATGATAGATACAAGAGATGAAAGTATATGGAGACTCATAGCTAGTTATCAACCAATTCAATGATGACTACCAAACTAAAAATGACAAGCTTACTCCTTATAAGAAGATGGTAGAGAGTCTCAAGGGCCTTTTTATTGATATAACATTTGAAAAGATCTCTCGCATGAACAACCAAGTAGTAGATGCTATGGAAATGATTGGATCATTGTTAGACATGTCACACAATGTCCTACAATGTGAATTCTTGGTAGAATAAATTTTTGTACCAACTTTCAAAATCCCAGAATTAGAATTTGCATGTGCGATTGTTGGTCTTGGATCCTCGTGGTATCATGACATATTCACCTACCTAAGTAGAGGAACCCTCCCATCTGATATCGCCTCCAACCTTAAAAATAAATTTGTTAAGAAGGCATCCCGATTCATGATCCTAGGTGATACCTTATACCATCGAAGCATCGAGGGGACATTACTACGATGTCTTAACCAAGAGGAAACCTTTACCACTTTAACAAAACTACATGATGGCATATGCGGTTCCCATGTTGGTATATGGCTTGGGAAGACTGTTTATGGCTTCTAGTGTTGTCATTGATGGAAACTAAAGTCATTATCTTGGTCCATGGATTAGGATCTACTTACATCGGTAGAAAATGTAGAAGTCAGTGTGTTATCGGCATAAAGCATGAAGAACAGGGTATCTAGTCAAATAGTCAATCTGTATGCTTCACCGGATCATCATTTTGTGTTGTGGACCCCCAAGAAATTTTTTTGAGCATGTGTGTTACCTTATTGGTAAGTTTTATGGTGTTGCAGTAGTTGGTATATGAGTTAAGAGATTCAGTAGAATGATTTTCTATTTATTTATTCATTGTGGCCGACCCAATGAATGTAGTGTGTCGTGGATGTATAAGGAGTAGTTGTTTAATTATTTCTAAATTTGAGAATATTGTTTTGGGTCCCAGTTATGTCTTAGCTGACTTGTGTGGGTGTGCATTGAATATTTCTCATGATTTGAGCTGACTATTGGAGAATATTTCATATTTTGTAAAAGTCGATTTGAAGCAATGAAATCCTTGTTAGCGGATATATATATGAGATCAGTAATTCACTTTGGTTTATGAATGGTGTGGTGAGAAGGTTTGTGTGTGTGTGAAAAAGTGCAAAGCAGTTGTATGAGCATACATCAGAAGATCTGGGAGTAAATTTTTGCTTGTGTAGCATAAGGTTTTTGTGTAGCAAAGCAGAGCAAAGCATAGAAAAAGTGTGAATTGGATAGAAGGTCCAGAATCTATTTTATGTGCTTCATTGGAACTAAACCAAGGCATTTTTAGATGCTATCCTCTCAGTTAAATTTTTGTTGCAATCAAAAACTTCTTATAAGGCAGTGAGCCTTATTTATTTTGAGTACTGATCTCTAGGCAGTGTGCCTGAATGCAAGTGCATTCTCTTTTGTTCATACTTTTAACAGAGTATAAATTGTGGATTAATCTCCGCTGTGGTTTTTCCCCTAACAGGGTTTCCACATAAAAATATTGGTGTTATGGTGCTTTGATTATCTTTCTCATGTTCTTGCATCTTTATTTATGTCTATGTGCTACAAATAGTTTATGATTAGAATTAATTGTTTGAATATTGTTGAACACTGATTCACCCCCCTCTCAGTGTTCCTTGAGTCCAACAACAGAGCAAGGTTTCTCTGTAGAAGTTTAACAGCTTGAGGTGGATCTTGAATTACAATGGACTCTAGTGGTATTCAACAGCAACTTATAGTGGCACTTGATGATCTTGATCAATCTAAGGCAGAAGTCATAGAATAAAAAGAAAATCTTGTGGATGTTGAAAAATTCATTCAATCATTTAAGGAGAA
This sequence comes from Sequoia sempervirens, assembly GCA_007258455.2. Lineage (NCBI taxonomy): Eukaryota > Viridiplantae > Streptophyta > Pinopsida > Cupressales > Cupressaceae > Sequoia > Sequoia sempervirens. The sequence continues at coordinate 157,937 of VDFB02040522.1, read as the reverse complement.
AATCAATGAGTCAAGAGAAAAGAGGAAGGAACTTTGTGATTAGCTGAAGCAGAAAGAGAATAAAATTTTAGAAGATGTTCACCTGAATTAGACCCTAAAAGAGATAATTGGAGAATGTGAAAAACTTGCTAGAGACAATGCTACTATGAAGCTTGAAATGGAATATGTGGTGATGAAGCTAACTAAGGAGATTGAAGAAAGAAAGAAGATTGAGGAGAATCTGGCCCAGTCCTTAAAGGAAAAATTTGAGGAATGTAGCCAAGTTAACAGAGGATTCATTCAGATGGAAATTGAACTTCAACAATCCAGAAATAATAAACAAGAGCTTGAAAGATAGATAGTTATTCTCATATATGAACTCACTATTACAAATGAGTACAAGGAGAAGTTCAGGATTAGTTCTGCTAAGCTTGATGAGTTGACTAAAGGACAAAAGAATGCAAATGACAAGAGAGGTCTTGGCTATGAGAAAGGAGAAAGCTTCGGATCTGAACACAAGGATTCCAGACAAGGAAATTAGATGAACAAAGGTAGAAGATATCCGGTAAGACAACCCAATGCTCAAAATTTTAACGGTTGTTGCTTTGCTTGCGATAAATTTGGTCATATGGCTTCTTAGTGTAGAAGTAAAATAAATTCAGGCAGTCCACCATTTCCCGATCAGTTTTTTAGTTGTAATAAGTTTGGTCACAAGTCAATTGAATGTAGAATCATGTCTTTCAGTGTAAGGAATGTTAAATGCTACACCTGTGGAAAATTTAGGAATGTTGCTAATTAATGTAGATCAGGAGGAAACCAATCGAATGAGTGATCTAGACAAAGAAATTTGGTGTGTTACAATTGCAATAGATTTGGTCACATTGCAAGATTCTACAGGAACATTAACATGGATAGAAGAGGTCCGGTATACAGAGGAAGAATTTCACAGGAAGATGACAAAGGAAAAAGAAAAGTGTTTGTGGAAGAGATAAGAGATCAGATGAAGAAAACATGGGTAAAGAAGAGTAAATCTGATGAAGGAAACATGCCTGTACCAGAAGTAGCCTCTAGTAATCCCTCTAGAAATTGATCTCAGGCTTTTGGCTTAGGGGGAGTTTTTCTCAAGAAAAATCATTTGATCCCCTATCAATAGTTGGCACCAGAATGTAGGAAATCGTCAGTAGCTGTTATAAAAGTTTGAAAATGCATCAATGATCACTTTTGCAAAAATATGAAAATTAGAGGGTCGGCAGATGAATTTTTCTCTTGATGTCTGAGAAAACAAAGTTACCCGAACTCCTAGGGAAAAGTATTTAATGCAGCTAAAATTTAGGTGTGCAAAGTTATAAAAGGGGTGTTTGGAATACTCATTTTTCACCTTGCATCAAATAAGAAGAGAAGGAGAGTCTTTGCAATGAAATCTTGAAGAAGTCAAGCAAATTTTGCGGTGAATTCACCAAGTATTTTTTATCACTTGTTGAATTCCTAATCCTATGCTCGAAAGAAAAAAATTGTTTGGTAAAGAAGGTAAAATGAAGAAAATCAAAGGAACAGTGAACTTGGATGAATATAGTAGTAGGAAGATCAAGGATATAAGAAATTTGTTGCCAACTAGTGAATTGAAGTGGCTTGAAGGTGCAAAACACAAGAATTTGTACATTTGGAACGAGTTTCCTTATTCATCAATGCCGAAGTGGTTCGGTTTATCTTGAACAGATTGGATGATGATATCCTTACTCTGGATAAACCCTATCAAATTTCAAAAGAGGTAATCATAAATCTAACAGGATTATGTAATGTTGGTGTTGTGCCAAAAAAGAAGTTGATTCAGAACATTGAAGTTGAAACCCTAACCAGAGTAATAGGAGATCAAAGGGCTCTAGTAATTTCAACAATCAAAGATCCAATAATGAGGTACATTGCACATGGAATTTCATATAAAAGTTTCTTTAGAAACAAGGAAGGCTCAACCTCGACAGGCACAATATATATTGCTCACAAAATGATAATGGAAAATGAAGACTTTGATCTATGTGGATTGTTGAAGGATCGATTGATGGAAAATGTGCAATTGACAAAAGATGCAGACTGTGCCTTCAGGTTTGGTACCCTAGTTATATGCATTATGATGTATTTTTTGAATTTCTTGCCTCAAAATGATAATGTGGTGTGGAAGGAAAATGAACCCATTTGTAAGAAAATTTATAAACATTTCAATATTCTAAAAAATGATGAGCAAGTTTATGAAAATTTCTTTAGAAAATTGTTGAGAAAGTTTGGAATATTTGGCATTTCCCTTTCGGTAAGAGTAGTTGAAGTTGGGTTCTCTTCCGGTAAGGTGGAAAAGAAGTAGAAAAGGGATCAAGATTTTGCAGATAACATTTCCCCGACACTCAAATCTCCAAAATCTAAAGATAACGACAAAGAGTAGGTAATTGTGGATATACCAGATGAAGATTATGATGATTACACTCCTAGAGATGAACCGAAATCAGTGGAAAAATATGTGATAATAGCAGAAGAAAGCGATGAAGAAGGTGCTTTATTCAAGACAAAGATACTTTAGATTGTTCAAGAGAAGATGGAATGCAAAATATTGTTGACATATGGTTAAATAGACCATCTTATGAACATGACGTTATTGAGGATACACTAGGAAGTTACTTTGTGCATAACAACATTGAATTAGAAAGTTTGTAAAAAAAAATTCCAGAAGAATTGATTGCATGCATCAGGGAGGCTATGGCCTCTGTGCCTTTGGATGGGAAAGAGGAAGAAGTAATTTTACATCTGAAGGAGCAATTTAGGCTCTCTCTTGCCAAACTGAAAACAAAGAAAATGAATGTGTTAAGGAAATGCATTGACACAGCAAATAAGGTCTACAATTATTATCTTCAGTGGCCTCATGTGGTTGGTAAATACAAGGAAAAGCTGGAAGAGATTGAGAGTGAGTTGATCAAAATTGGTTAGGATTACAATATGTTTCAGGACTAGGTTGGAGTAGTGTAAAAAAAATCCATGAGTTGCAGGTTGAGCATGCAAAGGTTCACTTTTCCAGAAACACTCTCATGGACACTTTATGGAAAGTGAGGGATCTAACTGAATGTAGATTGCAGCAGCAAATTGAGATTTTGAAGAAAGGAGAAAATTTGGAAGAAGCAATTACAATTCAAGAATCCCTTATCCAGATCATTAATTGAACATCAGAAAATAACAATTTGTTAATCATTATTGGGATTGTTGTGGATGCCTGGAAGAAATTTCTTCCAGAAGTAAAAGATAAGTATAAAATAATTTTTTGATTTGTGCAACAATTGCACTTAAAATTTTGAAATTTTGAAAAGGGGAGTAAGAGCTTAGTAAAGAATATATTTTTCATTGATGTCAAAGGGGGAGGAGAGTAGTGAAAAATGCTTTATCATTCTAAAGGGGAGCAGTGTTTTGTTGTGTTTTGAAATTTTGAGTTTTGATTCTGACACTTAGTCATTTTTCACTAAGTGTTGCCATTAATTCCAAAGGGGCAGATTGTTGGCATATAGCTTGGGAGGAATGTTTATGGCTTCTAGTGTTGTCATTGATGGAAATTAAAGTCATTATCTTTTTCTGCAGATTAGGATCTACTTACACTGGTAAGAAATCTAGAAGTCAGTGTGCTACCGGCATAAAGCACAAAGAACAAGCTATCCGATCAGATAGTCGATCAATATGCTTCACCGGATCATCATTTTGTGTTGTGGACCCCCAAGAAAGTTTTTTGAGCATGTACATTACCTTATTGGTAAGTTTTATGGTGTTGCAGTCAGTATACGAGTTAAGAGATTCAGTAGAATGATTTTTTGTTTATTTGTTCATTGTGGCCAACTCAATGAATGTAGCATGTCACGGATGTATAAGGAGTAGTTGTTTAATTATTTCTAATTTTTAGAATATTTTTTTGGGTTCCAGTTATGTCTTAGCCAACTTGTGTGGGTGTGCATTAAAGATTTTTCATGATTTGAGTTGACTATTGGAGAATATTTCACATTTTGTATAAGTTGACTTGAAGCGATGAAATCTTTGTTAGTGGATATATATATATGAGATCGATAATTCACTTTGGTGTGTGAATGGTGTGGTGAGAATGTTTGTGTGTGCAAAAAAGTGCAAAGTAGTTGTATGAGCATACATGAAAAGATTTGGGAGTAAATTTTTTCTTGTGCAGTAGAAGGTTTTTGTGTAGCAGAGCAGAGCAAAGTAGAGCAGAAGTGTGAATTGGACAGAAGGTCCATAATCTATTTTATGTGCTTCATTGGAACTAAACCCACACATTTGTAGATGTTATCCTCTTTGTTCAGTTTTTGTTGTAATCACAAACTTCATCTAAGGCAGTGAGCCTTCTTTATTTTGAGCAGTGAGCTCTAGGCAGTGTGCTTGAATGCAAGTGCATTCTCTTTTGTTCATACTTTTAACAGAGTATAAATTGTGGATTAATCTCCACTGTGGTTTTTCCCATAACAAGGTTTCCATGTAAAAATATTGGTGTTATGGTGCTTTGATTATCTTGCTCATGTGCTTGCATCTTTATTTCTATCTATGTGTTGCAAATAGTTTATGATCATAATTAATTGTTTGAATATTGTTGAACACTGATTTACCCCTCCTCTCAATGTTCCCTGAGTCCAACATCCCATTCTAGTGGTATGACTTTAGCTAAGAAAAAGTTGAGGATGGGGTACTACTAGACAACCATGGAAAGATAAGCCCATCAATATGTGTAGAAGTGTGTCTAGTGTCAACATCATGGATATTTGATTCATGCTCTAGGTCAGGAGTTACAACCAATGGTCACACCTTGGTCTTTCTCGCAGTGGGGGATTGACCTCATAGGAAAGATTACCCCATCTTCATCTAATGGCCACACATTTATCATAACGACCATTGAGTACTTTACCAAGTGGGTGGAAGCCATTCCTATTTCCTACATCATAGGGAAGAAAATTGCTAAGTTTATCTTGAATTATCTAATCTATCATTATGGTGTTCCACAAACCCTTATCTCAGACAATGAAATACCCTTCAAGAATCAAGATATGAAAGAGCTATGTCAAATATTCAACATCCAACACCAATTCTCTACCTTGTATTACCCCCAGGGAAATGATCAAGCTGAGGCTACAAACAAGACCATTCTGAAGATCCTAAAGAAAATGGTAAATAAAATTGGTTGTGACTGGAATTTGCAGTTAAATCCTGCTCTTTATGCCTATCGAACCAATATTCGCATGCCTACAAGTGCAACCTCATTCTCCTTGATCTACAAATCAAAATCCATCTTTTCTATTGAGGTCAAGCTTCCATCACTGTGTCACTCTAGAATCTAATCACTGATGAAGAGTACAAAGTATCTCGGCTAAATGAGCTAGAATTCTTGGATGAGCATCGTCTTGATGCCCTTAAACACGTACAAGTATATCAAAACTGACTAAAATAGAGCTATAACAAGAAGATCTAGTGTTTTTCTTTCAAAGTAGGGGATCTTGTCCTAAAATATAATTAGAAGAATCTTCCAGATTAGGACAGTAAAGGAAATTTTGAGCCTAACTGGTTAGGTCCCTTTATCATCACAACAAGTTATGGATCAGGAGCATATCAATTATCAACACTTGAAGGTGAACCCTTGTAGGAACTGACCAACAACTTGCATCTCAAAGAAAATTATGCCTAGGCTTGAAGGGTGTAAATATGAAAATTTAAAAAATCAAAAAATGGTCAAAAAAATTTTAAAAAATGAGAAAAAGGATTGAAAAAAGTAAAGAAAAAACAATCGTCCTCTAGTGAAAACCACTTCGGTGGTGCTTTGGGAAAGTACCTTGGTGAAAACCTAGCAAGTAGGTGCCTTGTGTAAATAAAGCACCTCCATCTACCTAGGCTCTTTATCCTATCATTCCATCCATTACATCACATCATTCATGCTATTTATTCCATTTCCTATCTATGGTTGCATCATGGCATGATATTGTGAAGTATCGTATCCCCTTAGTACTACTTCACATATTCCAAAGGTTAGTTTGTCCTACCTATATCGAATTATTCTATGGTATCATGTTGGGGTAAATTCATTATGGATCAGATTGGGTTCTTGTATATCTTAAGGTTATTGGAAATCTTATCACAAATCCAAAAAACATTCATAAAGCATTCATCAGAAAATCAAAAAACATCAAAATATTGTATAGCCAAAAATCCAAAAACATTTGCAAAATACTGTACAACTAAAATCCAAAACATCTAGAACACATCAAAATCCCTAAAGAGGTCAAACATCAAAAATCCAAAAATAGTACCATATCGAACTATGAGTCTCTAAGCTTGAACATAGGCAAGCCCATCATTGATGTTCCCTTGAGACATCTTAGGTTAGGCCTTTAGGAGTTCGTCATAATAAACTGACATCCCTCAATTATTCATATCTAATTGTCAATAAGTTAAGTTAGTCGAACTACATGGTCTCTACATGTATAACGTAGGCAAGGATCATCTTTGATTAGCCCCCAAGGCCCCTAGGATAGTCTTTTAGGTTAGGTTCTTGGTCAAAACTCAAAAAAATCGTAAACATTCAAATATCAGAAAATCACTAAACGTTCAAAAATCAAAAAATCCTTAAACATTTGTAAATCTTAGAAAACCCCAAAACATTCAAAAATTGAAAACACAAAAACATTAGAAAACATCCAAAAGACCTAAAGAACATTAAATATTTTGGAAAAACCTAAACAGTCTCAAATAATTGAAAACTAAAACATTCACATAAACTTTCAAAAAGAATAAAAAACTACATTAAAACATTTTCAAAATACCAAAAACATTGAAATATTCCAAAAAATCCAAAACCATCCATCTCATTTTGGTTTCACCCACAATAAACACCCATCCATAATAAATCAACCATCATCTTCAACCTTTGGAAAAACAAATAGAAAGCAAGTATCGCCAATTGTAAAGTGAGAACCTAAGTGTCAAAATTGAAAGTCTAGGTCATAGGTAAATGAGTCAATGAAGTTTGTATCAATAGCTTATCAAACACCTCATCTTAATCAAACCATCTGATCAACATATCCTAGGATGTATCCTCCCTGCGATGGACATCAACATCAAAAATCACCAAAGCTAAATTAAACTGGCAAGAGATATAGATAGCATTGACTATTTTTTTAATATTTTCTTTTGATTTATCTTATTGACCCATTTTGAGGACCTCTCGATGATGTCTAAATGATTTAGAGATAAAGGAATGGGGCATCAATCATTACCTTTTGTTTTTTGTTCTTGTGGATATTCTTTTAAAATAATCTTGGCACATACTTAGTTGTGTGTAGGGAGGTTATTCGGTGTAGATTGTTGACTATTGTGTATGCTTTGGTCCAAGATATTATGAACTACTAAACTACATTCCAATGAGGTTTTTGTATGTCAAGATTTGAACAAGAACTATCCTATCTATTTATACAGTCAAAGTATATTACACTAGATACAACACCATCCTGGTTGCCAATACCTTGATGCATTGTATCTATGTGTTATATCAAAAATAAGGAATGACAAAAAATCCCAATCCTGAGATATGAGTGAATCATCATCATACATCTCTCGTCACCATATCTAATAAAGTCTCGTTGGATCATAGACTTGTTGGAATTTATCATCAAAATCAATGGTCAAATCATTCATCTTATTTCTTCTATCTCCTCTCTGTGTTAACTTGGTATCATGATAGTGAACAAAAACATCAGCAATGCATCCATCCTGCATCCACAAATCATCAAAATGCATGCATATAACATATCATAAACATACATCACATTATCATATCATAAGCATGAACATCCATATGCATACATCATCATCTCATAAACTGCATAGAAAAGTACAAAAAAAGAAATGCATTGCATTATCATATCATAAGCATAACATTTGCATATCATAGCATCCATCCCATAACATGTCATTATAAGATACTCAAGAAGAAGTACATCCATCCATTGCATTGCATTACATCATAGAGAATCATCCCATATCACATAAATAAAAGAAGTGCATCCATAACTAAGCATATCACATCACATCATATCAAATGCATCCATACATACATGAGCATGAAATAAAAGAGCACATCACATAACGAATTTGGATCATATCATATATATATATATATATATATATATATATATATATCAAAAAATGGTGATTGTCATGATACAATATCTGAATCAGTGTATCTGTATATCAATAAAAAATACAATATCCATGAGGCTATCAAAAAGGATCCCATGAATGTATATCTATATAAATAATTAGGGAAAATACACAAAAAATTGTCTACAAAATGGATAACTCTCATGGATGTTGGTCATGGTTGTTGGACTCACCCCTAACTGATGGTTGATCCTTAGCTCTAGGTGGGGCTCCACTCCGCTGTGAAAAATAAGGTTGTCGCATCGCCCAAGGAACATCACAATGATAGTGCATGTGGTAGTATGCAATCTTGATCAATGCCTCTTTGTACAGCCTAGTCAATACAGTCATGCCCTGCAAAGCTACAATCACTGCCTCTAACTATTGTCTCCATCCAATCTCCTAGGCTAGCTATAGGTCTATTTGTTGTCGCAACTAAACCTTATGATCTTGTTGTGCAGTCATATCCTGCAGTTGCTGATGTAGTTGATCTATCTCTATAGTGAGAGCCTAAATATGTGTTTGAGCCTATACATCTAGCTATACAGGTAGAGGAGGCGGTGGTGCCCCTGGAACCTATCCATCATGCTGCTAATGCCCTAGGTCTTGATGACCCTAATCCTACTACCGCTACTAGTTCCCATCACTTGGCACTTGACCCCTATCCTGCTCCTAATCTTGGCCTCTACCTTGTCCACCATCTCTACCTCCACCTCATCCATTGTCTTAGCCTCTACCTCTACCTCTGCATTTGCCTCTACCGGGGTATGCCACTGTTGGGTCTGTAAGGTGTGTGGGTGGCCTGAACCACACATCATAGGCTAGAGTGGTCCCTGCATTTGAGATACCCTGATCATATAACCATGGTTGTGGGATGAGCGCTCAAAAATCATTGATCTCCACAATGTGATCAATGACGACTCCCCACTATACCTCTCTCTATGCCTGGGAAAATATGGCAACATAGTCATGTGTAGGTACATCTTGTACCTCTCCAAATTGTTGAGCAATGCGGTTTGGGAGGTATTGCTCAATAATGGTATGCTCTCAACCATATATGTATCGAGTATGTCATACAAAATCTAATTTTTGCTAATCATCATACCACCGTGGATGCTATAGCCATGGCCTCCATCTAAACATTGTCATGTCATCAATGATATGACACCAATATGCCAACCTATGGGGCCTGTGTGTTGCAATGCCATCGACACTACATATCTAAAATCAACAGGCTCATCCTCATGTATATCAGCTAAAACAACCAATGGCCTTAGCACTGCAATATTCTCATATGCCCATATGTGAAGCAAAGTCACCCTTACTCCAATGCTCCTACCCTCTTAGTAGATGGCCTCGTGCATATCATGGTATAGGGAGGCAAAAAGGACTGAACCCTAGGCATACATAACATCCCTCTAGATCATACCCTCCCATGCTAAACCACATCTAGGATTGAAACCTCTGCCTTGTCAGTTTGGAGCAACGACACCACAAATCAGGGCTACAATGAATAATCTGAAAGTGTCTACCCAACCTCAGTAGAAATCTAAATCAATCTAAGAGTTGACCAAAACAACCTAGCATCTATAAAGAAGAGAGAGACATGTGTCTCTACCAGTATTTGCGTCATAAATGATGTGCTCACCATGAATAGGAAATCACAAAAATGCACCACACATCCTCAAGTGTGGCGTTTGCCTCCCTATTGGGAAAGTGAAAAGAAGAGGTCTCATTGTGCCACCTCTTGACCAGTATTGTCATCAGGGCAAGATGGGTCCTGATCTTGGGCATGAAAGTGATGAATCCCAATCTTAGCTTCCCCAGCTGCTTCAACTCCAAATCATGGAAGTATTTGGCTGCAAACAAAATTCCATATATGTGCTCTTGGGACATCAATGATGGAGGATCCTCTTGCACCCATCATGCACACGTCAATTTATTGAAAATTTTGAAAAACTGATCAAAATTTAAGACTCTGCACCCAAGACATCAATGTCATCATTGAAATCAATAGCATCATTGATTTTGGGGTGCGTCACTATTTTAATTTCAGGGGTGCGTCACCCATTCGACGTTTGTCACTATGCTCAAAAGTGAATTGGTATTAGGTTGCATCACTCTATTCAAAAATCAGGGTGCATTGCTAATTGTTGCATGCATCGCCCATCGCTTTCTAGTGTCGTTGAACTTAAAAATCCCATGTGTCGCTAAATTACCCTAACGACCCCCTAATCAAATGCGTCGCCAAATCAAAAAATTAGGGTGCGTCACTATAAAATCAATAGCGATGCTTCTAATGCTTCAAAGGCATTGCTATATAGTGACACACCTATCAACCTAACTTTGATGCCCTATTAAATGCACTTAAAAGTGAAAATTGAGAGAATTTTTGAGTCACATACCTGGGGTCCTACATATGCACACTGTTGGTACTCTCAAAATGGATTCGACAAGTGAATAGGGAGCACACGGTAAGCCATTTCGTCAGGAGGTCAGAGCTCAAAATGCAAAAATCTCTAAGGTGTGAATGCACAAATAAATTGAAAGTGACCCTTCATCACATATTTAAGCTTAAAAATTAGGGTTTTTTGCCCTAATTTCAACCAAAAGCTAGGGTTTTTTACCATTTTCACCAATCGTGCCAAACTAAAGCTTATTTTGCATCTTGGAGCCTTTTTAGACACCTGAGGAAGCATTTTACCTTTGTTAAGAAATCAACCCAAAATTCAAAATTTATGCCTAATTTCTCGAGGGGGCATAGAACTAACTTATTCCTTTCGCTGGGGAAATCGTGGGGCATCCAAAATTTTAAAAAAATAAATTGATTTAAGTAGTAGTTTTTAATTTGAAAGTCGGTCTTTGAACAACGTAACAGGTACCTCACTTCAAGAGGGTAAAATGTAGACACTTAAAATGTCTTGAATGATATCATGCACTCAAATCATGTACTAACACCACTTCATCCTCAAAACCATCCTCTTTTTGCTTAATTGATTAAATTAGCCTAGCTATTTAATTAATTATGTCGTTTGCATCTATTAACCTAATTAATTTAATCAAGTTAATTCACCCCTATCATGCTAACATTTCATCCTATTAAATTGAATGAATCTAATTATTTAATTTAATACTGAAGTCTTCTTATTTAATTAAATAAACCTAAGTTATTTAATTAAATGTCATCACCTTTTCCTCTTTTCATTAAATCATTTATTTAATGAATATCATGTAATTCTTCTAAAATTGCATAATTAACATTGTTTTAATTATCAATTACTAATAAATCTAATTTCCTCCCCACTTGCAAAGGAATATTCCTCCTTTACACATTCCTCCAAAAGGAATATTCTCATGGAATATTCCTTCCCCTTTTTGCACATTAGAACTTTGTTTTAATTTTCTAAATATCTATTTCCCTCACCCATGAGAATATTCCAAATAATATTCTCTTTCTTCACTCATTTGAAAAAAGGGAATATTCCTTTTTGAAACAAACTCTCAACAAACTTTTTGGGAGAGCTTTTGAAAGTGTGTTTGTTTGGATAAAGGTGAACCCTTGATTAAATCTCATCATTGATTCTCATCCCTTGATGAGAATCCATGATCCATGCCTCCACCTTCCTTCTTTTTTGACCATTGATTAGCTTTTTCAATCTCAACCCTTCATCTCTAATTTGTCCCCCTATAAATAAGTCACTATTTGGAGACAAATGGATCCATCTTTTAACATCAAACTTGTGTTGTTAAAATCACTCTCACTTGCACTCACATTTAGCATAATTTTAGCTTATTTTAAATTACATCATATTAGCTTAGCTTCCATTAATGGCTTCCCTGATAACATAGATGCATACATTTAGCTTATTTGTTAATTAGGGTTTCAATATTTTTACCTTAAAATCCATTTAGATTAGTTGTGCATTCACACATCTTGATCATCTTAACATAAATCATGTTAAAAGAGCTTGCATCATGTTCATTTAGCTTTACATCATGTTTCATCACACATCTATCATTGGTTTCGACGATTCTCTTTAATAGAATCAATCGAAACAGGTTCATTTATCCATGGGATTAGGAAAGGGTCACCATTCCACATCAATGTGACACCACTTCCCCAATAGGATAAGTTTAAATAGATTAGAATAGGAATTTCTAAAGCTTTTGTAGTTTAATATGCTAAGTTTTAATGAATTCCTAGTTTAGTTTTGTTGATTGATCTTATTGGCATTGACGTTTAGTGACATAATTACTCTTTGTATCCTCATGGATTAAGTGTAGTCAGCCTGCACTAATCTGTTGGTCACATAAAGCATGACCATAAAATGGTTAGCTGCAATTATAAAAAATTGTGGTGTCAACATGTGTGAGGTGATAGAAGCATCACCATATCCTCCATGCTCTCTACCACTAACTTTAGTTTCCATGTAGGTAGCTTGGTTAGTTAAATTTATTGAGAATGTAATTAATTCTCTTAATATCAAAACCATTTCCTATTGGTGAATGTATTCAATAATATTAGATAGAGAAGGAGAAATTATGGGTGGAGCAAACACATGTAAATTTGGATCGACACATGCACATATCCTATGTTGTTTCATTCCACCACCAATGTCAAAATAATTGGGTCTTAAACTCAGCCCATAATTTACTAAAAAAATACAATGGCACCTTAGAATTAGCATGTGGAGGATGTTCAAATACCACCTACCATTGCTCCAAAAAATGTGCTACAGTCTAAGGACTCCTACACCATCTAATTGAAATTATTATTTTTACTTGGAGGGATGAGTTGGATTTTGAAGGGTCAATAAAGTATGGAGCTATGGTTTGCTTAGTAATATTTAAATCAAGGATGTATTTATATGATAGTTCATCTCAATATAATTGCCTCATCTCCTCCTTCCAAAGTTAGAATTTGTGTAGATCTGCATCAGTTGATCCAATAAAATTAACAATGATTTGCATTGAAGATGCAAACCATATTAGGCTCACTCTAGATAAAATTATTTTTCTTTTGTAGTTCAATTATATTTTTATTTATAGTTTCTCGCAAGTGAGCCTCATCAAATGGAGGGGTGGACGTTTTTCTATGGGTGTTTGGTATGGGGTGGGGGTTTAGGTGGGCGGTTTTCAAGTGGGGCTGCATATTTTGTAAAACTTCTTTTAATAGCAATTCATACTCTGGTAAATGATCCATAAATGTAACATGAACTACCTATAATTACAATCAAAAGAAATATGAATAAATGAATACTTGTATATTTCAAAATGTTAAAGATGCACATGGTATTTATCTATTTAGAATTTGCAAATGTAAATAAATAAATAAATAAATTATTTATTTTATAATTTAAATTATGAACTTTAGTGAATCATTGCATACTTTTTAACACTAAACCTGTGAACGCTCCTCTATATACTTCCACATGGCGAATAATACCTTTTGCAAATAGTGATATAATTTACTATAAGTCTCCAAATTCTACTTCTCTCAAATGAGAGAGAACCTCCTTAAATATAGGAGGAAGGGTGACATAATACCTAAAGGGGTATTAGTCACACCTATTCAACAACCACCATTCATAAATAATTAATAATCTAATGGTATTAGACTATAATTATTTCAAATGGGAAATGTTTAATAAGCATATTAGAAAAATATATAAATGTTATAAGAGTATGATTGCTGATAACATTATGTTCTAACACTCCCCCTTAATGTTAATAAGGGGCGTAACATGTCAATTTCCATTAAATAAAAAATGAAGTACCCTAGTCATGTAGGTCTTCTTTGGCAGTGATAAATAGGGACACAAATATATGCCAAGATGAAATCCATGTATTCCAAACTACAGGGAAGTCAACTTGTCATAATTTATAATCCTAGTGTTTTAAAAATGATGTTATATATGAGGTCTTATAAATATTTTTATTGGAGCTTGGGTCTCCTCAAATTAGCCTCACCCCAAGTTCATTACATAGTGCACGTAGGACTTAATACAATGTGCCCATAAGACTTAATACAATGCTTTTATAAGTGGAAGATTTACAAAGAGAAGAACTTTAATAGATTCCCATAGACTTATACATCTATGATCTAGCCACTAAGTGGAGGCATTGACATGCACTCTCCCCTTCAATGACATTATCTAAGGTCAAGCATTTATTTCAATTTGGAGCATATAATGCCTAGAGGTCTTATATTATGCTTGTTAGGTCTTACATCTAGGATTTGTCCATGATGTGGTGTCATGAACACTCCCCCTCAATGGAATCACCTAAGGCCAATCACCGTAGAGAGGTTTTGATAAGTGATGTTGAAGATTCCAATCTATTTCTTCTTGATCATAGTATATATTAGATATTTAGATGAATAGAATTGGAGAGAAATTTTATGATGGAATACTTTTTCTTGAGTGAGGTGCCCATGATCTTCAATGTTTTTTTTCTCTCTTTAGAAATGAGATTCTTTAGTAAGAGTAAAATGACTCCAATTATCATATAGTGAGGTGGTAATTTTACAAGTATACAATTGGAGCTCTTCCATAAATCTTCAAAGCCATATTGATTCTTCAAGAGATGCTTTTATATTTTGGGCTTTGATTAAAACTATAGAAGATAGATTTTTAAAAGTTTTACACCATCCATGTAAGAGCACTTGCACCATTTATTTTGAAGACATAATCTATGATAGATTTCCTATAAATAGAATCACCAGTATAGTTAGTAACACAATAATCAAATAAATTTGATTCTTTGGTGTAGAAAAAATATTTTTAATATGCATTTTTCAATTGCCAACGAGCATATAATATTGCACATAAATCTATTAAATAATATAATGATCATTAGGAAGGAGATTATAAGAGAATTTCATGAACATAAGTATGAATAATTTGTCATTTTTATTTTCAAGGAAAAATAGTCATGCTACTATAGTAATTATTCATAAAAAATAAAGCAACAAGCAACTTATCCTTTCTAGGTTTGCTTCCGAGATAGTTTATTAGCGTGATATCCACCCATTACAAGAAAGTACTTGATTCCTATGAAATTTAATACACGATATTTTAGTGTTACAAATGATATTTCAATGTCATTTTTTTCAAATACTTATTGTATATAATATTTTTAAAGATCCATGTTTTGAGACAAGTGTAAAGATATTTGCTTTCTAAATGTTGATAACGTTTCCAATAAATCTTCTATATTATATCTTTGAGGTAATATATTGAGTATTAGTATATGAAGGATTATATATCAATCATATTGTAAATCTATATGTCAATTAAAATTTATATGAATTTGAAATGATAAAATATATAATATACATAATATCTTATCAAGACTATCACATGATTTTTGAAGCACCATATAAATTATTATAGGATTTTCTCCTTACATTAATTTGATTGTATATGGATTGATTTTAAAGCATAAATAGTAAGAAATGATCATATTAGTTTTAAAATTATAACATTTCTATCACAATTTCATTGGATTATTTTAACAAAACATAATATAATGATCATAATATGGAGTATAATTTCTATTACATGATTAGAAGACCTCTATTTTTTATCGTTATTGCGTACATAACTATATATTACAAAAGTAGTAATATTATATAAGCTTTAACATATAAAAGAAAACTCTAGACAAACAAGAGTCCTAAACCATCTACATTAAGATACACCTCTAACTCAAGTGTATTGTTTCACTATAGAAGTTATTCAATGATGAATCATACTTATACACAAAGTGATATACAAGTGTGTTCATGTACCTATCTAAGAATATGTCATAAATATCCTATCCTTAACATAATTTGTGTCTAAAGAATATCATGATATTAAGAATACAAGAGATCATATATAGTTTAAACTCACAAAATAATTTTCTAAAATATGTCTTACTATAACATATAGAATGCAGAATTTAATCATACTCGTATATCCTTACTAAGCTCATTCAACAATAGATAATTCATTTCAAAAATAAGCTCTATATTGTGAATGAGAAAGACTATTTTTCCATAATATCAAACTCTAATAGAAGATATATATCATATATAGTATGAAGAGCTTGTATATTTTAAAAATAATTAGATTTTATGAAGAACTCTGCATACTAAACAAAATATTTCAAGAGAAACCTTACAAATTAATATTTTACAAACTAGAAGGTGGGTTTCATCCCTTTTAAGCCTCATATAAAACTCTTCATAAGTTTAAAAATGTTCCTAATATAATATCAAATTTACTCATTTGAATAAAGATCTCAATAATATAACTAGCTTTTATAGATAAAACTCCATTCGACTATCTTGCCAATAGTATAATCCTATATGAAAGGCCCTATTTTTAATTCAATCATTTGAGCTCTCTGAAAGAAGAGTATACATATAGTCTCGTACATTACTTTTGACAATGAAATTTGGAAAAATTTACACTATTATTTTAGTTGTAGCTAGCTAAGAAACAAGTATTAGTAACCTTTAATTCCAAATATTTAAAAAAATGATCTTATAGTTTGGAGGACGACATTGACATGGAATGTATTAGGGGAAAAGTAGACTCCCTAGTCACATTTCATGCATCTTGTTACTGTGGTTTTTGTCATCCCCTCAAAATAGTGTGTGCCCATAATTTTTTTTCCTAAGTTAAAGTGTATCACCCCTCCCTATGGTTTTCAAAACCTTGTTGGGTGTTGCTATGGTTGTCACAACCCCTCATTTTCCCAACACTACAAAGTTAAATATAAAGTTAGCCATTTTATCAAGTTTGGAAAACAACATCAAAGTCAGAAAGGGTTTCCACAACCTTGTTGGGTGCCGACTGGAAGGTGAAAAGTTAAGCACAACACACAAAGTTAACACTATTTCGAGACTTTCACAAGGTTTTAAAACCTTTTTTAGTTCTTGAAAGGGTTTCAAAAACCTATCTCATCTCTGACAGAAAATGTTTCTTTTTTCAACTCTGAAGTCTCTCCTCAGAGAACGACTAAGTGTTTTAGATTATTCCAAAGAAACACTATTAATTAGTAAAAGAGAAGGTTTTCAAAACCATGTTGGATTCTGACAAGGTTCTGACCTGACATTAGTTCATGTACATTACTCTTGAATTCATTATATTATGTTCAAATTAAGCAAAGGACTATAGTGTCGAAAGTGAAACCATACATGAACATTAAACAGAATCAAAGATTACCAAAATCTATCACATTAGAAAAATGGAAATGCTGAATTATATGAAAGTAAAAGTAGAAAATACCAATTCATCATATTGTGTAGAATAAATAATACACAAAAACAAATATATATATAATCAAAAAAAGAGTTTTTTTAGTATATTTTTCTAAACACAAAGAGTAAACATCAAGATGTGGAAGCCCTACACCACTTCTTGAAGTCTCTTAATCTATGCTAGAGAAAATAGGTTTTCATTGAATTCAACAAAGTGGGTGAAAATTTCCATCACGTTTCTCTCCAATCCAACACCAAGGAGAGAAACAACTTGTTTGGCCTGCTTGTTCCTAAGAGTGGTAGTAATACAAACAACATCTCCCACCAAACCTTCATGTGGGTATTTGTTGAGTCATCCCAAGGAAACTTCCACATTGGCTAGATAGGTTGGCCTCACTAACCTTTTTGCAGCTCTAGCACCCCATCCCAAATTACCAAAGGTCTAGATAACATTATACAAAGAAGAGCTCCAGAAGTGTGGAGTTATGCACATGGACCAGAGAGAGGAATTTTACTCCAATTATCTTCCTTATGACTCCTTCCTCCACATCGCTCCTTATCAGAAACACTTCTTTGAGTTGGTCTGCCACCAAACTGCACTCTACTCCCTTAATCACCAAGAAATCACTTTTAGAAGTGGCATCGCTGGAGGTTCTCAACATCTTGAAATGAAGTTGATATTCAAAGAATGAAGGAATTTTCCTCCAATTTATAGAAAAAAGGAATAGGCATCGCATCTGTAAAATAAGTCATGAGGGATTTTCTCGACAATAAATAATGATGCAAGGACGGTGCTAATTATTTTGAATTTAATGAACATAGCAGATGATGTGATGTGATTAATGTAATTTTAGCTAAGTGAGCCTCAACGTTGAATGAAATCCATTAATTAAACCAATTCGCATCAATGTGATCGCCATGGGATATGTAATTAAATGCAGAGTTTGGAGATAGCATGTTTTCTACATGTACAAGAAGCCACAAGGCTTACATATGAGGAGCGATGATGCACTCGACTGTCAAAATCAAATCGATAAGACTGATGTAATTATGATTCTCCTGAAAATAGTCATAAATTCTCATAAGGCTCGGTTATGTAAGAATTGGGTAATGACTTAGGAAACTCTTGCTTAGAAAGATGGTGGTTACATTAAATGAAAAGGTCCAAAAATGAGGATCTATAAATATACATTTTGAAACCTTTGTTGGGTTTGAACTTTGGCTTTCTGATTACATTGTATTATAGAGGATTTAATAAAGAAGGAACATTTTGGAATCAATCGTTCTAGAGTTATTCTTTGTCTGTGAGCATTGGATTTTAAATGTAATGTTCTATTTAAGTACAAATCTTTGGACTTGACTAAACATCTAAAGTTTCTTTCCTTTGTGAATCAAATACTTTATTATGTTAGGTTCATTCTCTTTGAAATTGAGTGAGGTCCTATCTGAAAGATCATTTATTTAGTTACTGATATCTTAATCTTTGTATTGAAATATTGGTGATACTCATTTTAAGTTTTGTCACATTGGCATCATAGTTATGAACTTTGCATTTTCTACTTTCTGGTTAAAAGTATACTTATACAAGGTTAGTTGAACCATTTAAGGGATTTGTACCTTACTAAAATTTACAGGATGATCGCCAATGAAATGGTGATCTCTCCATCTTTTAGTAACTTTGTGTTTATCTAATGGGTGAATGGAGTTAGTAATCAATTGATTTTCATAAAGAAAAATTCGTTCACTAACACATATAAAATGAGACTTGTGCTTTGCACAAAGGAACTCAAGTGTCCCTAGTACAACTCTAGTCCATCTTTAAGAAGAAAAACATTCTCTTGGATAAAAAATTAGAGCTAATCATATAATCAAAAACTTATAGATAGATGGCTCCAGAGTATCATTAAGGTGGTTTGTTGATGACAAAAACTATATTTTTTTGTGTTCAAGGTATTATCCTTCAAATCCTATTTGGTATGAGATTCATTGGGATGAACCACCCAAGCCATGATGAAAGGATTATGTCAACATAATTTTCTTTGATCCATGAATATTTCTTTTCATTACTAAGGCATGTTATTCAAGATTTCTACCATAATTTAATCTAAGTAACATAGAAATTATACAAAAGTAAATTTATTATGATTATAGGTGGGGAATGAGGGTGTGGTGTATTGCATATAATTCTAAATCTCTAAGAAGAAGGAGCTTAAGTGGATTTATTGTAAGGACTATGTTCTTAATAATCTGTGACTTTGTCTTTTTTTCTATTGAGCACCTTTGAAAGATTGTTAATCTAAGTGTCCTCTTAACAATAGGTAGTAATAGACCTTTATGTTCCCAAAATCTTGATTTTATCAAGAAGATTTATTACAACTCAAAGATTTTTTACGCCCTATTAAAAATATGAGTTTGAAGAATTGACAATCCTAGTATTGTACTGTGACAATCAAAGATTGAATGTGACCTGGTTGCTTTTATGTCCATCATTCGATGATCAAAAGTAAATATTGTGTAATATTTAATCCTTTTTTAAGTTTGTGGAAGTCCTGGGAATGCATAAGTGTAAATATTAATAATAAATACATAGTTGACAATAATAATAACATTCTGGAGGAAAGTTCCATTTGGTGGAACCTTAAGCATAAAAACAAACCTCTTGCACTCATCCAGGGATGTTCAACAAAGAGTTGGGAAACCAAGGGAATTAGATGCTTTAAATACATTTTAACTAATGGGAAGATTAAATCTTGGGTTGTCTTGAGTAATGAGTTTGATCTCTCCCCTCCAACTCGAGAACTTACTCCATGCTTAGAGGTGCCTATGAGGTTCTTCAATTTCCAAAAGCTTGTAATATTGATAAAGATTGATTCAAGCGATTTAAGTGGAATGATGACACTCTTATTCATAAGATTAACTCAAAAATTATCTATAAATCCCTAACTAATAACACTGTTGTTTTTTACTCTCTTGACCATGGTTGGAACTATCCCTTTCTAACAAAAAATCGTAAAAAGTCTTTACTAATAATTGGTCTAATTGCACACAACCAAAGATATCTTGGTTCAAGTGTATTAATTATTCAAAAGTTACCTTATAAGATTAATCATGCTAATATTGACCTATGCATCTCTTGTAGGCAACCATAAACAATTAAACATATCTTCTTTGACTAATTGTATGCAAAAGAGGTTTGGAATTTTTTGCTTTGATCTCAAAGGTGGTAACATCAATTGGACTGAAATTTTACTAGGAAGAGTAGATAGATTGAATAAAGAATGCAATCTATTTTGGTTATTGCTCACTAATGAAATCTTATGGAAAATTTGGCTCAAAAGGAATGAGGAAAAACTACAGGGTGTTAAAATATCATTTATTGAGTTTTATAAGAAACTCATCTTTCACAATGTTTCTATGCAGGTAACAATAGTGATGGAGCTATCAAAGCACAAATTCTTAAAGATATTAAAGGAAGGCTCAATCAATGTAAACAAATACGAGATCAAATATGGACACACATGGGCATTTGACAAAGCTAAAAAAGAGAAACCCAGGGCTAGATATCATGTGAATGAAGACTCTAACTTGGTTGTGGAAGTGGTATGCTCCAATGAAGACCTCTCAATGAATGACCCTCCTCTAGGTTGGGAAAAATGGGAGACTTATGCAGAAAGCAAAGAAGAGGACTGATACTCAACTTGATTTAACGATTTCTCCCTTTCTGTAACTACTATTAACTATATGAAACTATATGAGTAGTTGTTCATAGATACAATAGCATAGAGATATTATAGGTTTTAAGACCAATTCCTATAGTTGTATGCAAGCTTAAGATAGTATATCTTTGATAATTCATAATGCATTAATATAAAAAATTTAACACTCTCTCTTTAATACAAAGATTTCCTTATTTAACCATGTATGAGTGATTGCAGATTTTGATTATATACATGTATTATGTGTAGAAATGCACAACTGAAAAGTTACCACTAGAGACATGTCATTGAACATAAGAGGTCTCAATATGTTAGAATTGAGAGACACATTTTAGTGATGGGTCATAGTCTATATATAATTGATCAAAGCTTTGGGCAATCATCATGTATGACCACTATTCATAGTAGTCTATAAGAAAACATCAATTATCATATCGAGTATATAATATTGGGTTTGAATACATATGTTTTAATAGGATAGATAATATATATGTTTTATCATGATAGCAATTATGCATGCATAGTAAAGAAATAGAGGTTTTAAAAGATTAAGGGATAGGATTGAAGTTTAGAATTTAATTGATTTCTAGTTAATGTTTTGTAATTTCTTATAATTAAAGATAATAAGAATTTGCAGATAATCGATAGCAATGATTTCTATAGGTGAATATGAAGATAATGTAAAAATAATTATATCCACATAGTTTTTCACCCTACTAAAGTCAATTGTAGGTGTATTTTAAAATGGTTTGGGATATATGTGTCAATTAGTATATAATTTAGAAGACGATTGTAGATATTTTCAAAAAAAATGGAATATGACTTATAGATGAATGCTCATCTTAATATCCCTTTATAGTTGCATTGACGGATGCTATTTCATATTTTAAATGGCACTTTTGATAATCCCTAGATCATATCTCCTTTCATGCATCCAAAAGCTAGTTTTGCAAAAAAATGGTCATAAAGAGATCAAAGGTAGATAAATGCTTTGTGATATATTTAACATAGGACAATCATTTATTAATATGAGTATATTGTATGTGTTTATTGTGGTGAGACTTAAAAGGAATAGGCTAAAAACTCTAGTTATGCATATGGCTTTATCCAGGACAAATTGGGTTACTAAGTGTGGTTACAAACCAATATACTTTTGAACACCAGGGATACTGAAGGGGGGGTGAATCAATATATTTTAAAACCCCTTAAATATTTAAACATTCATTCCACATATCATATTCAATTTGCACTAAGGAAAGAAACCATGAAAGCATATAACACATGAACACCAAATTTTTATGTGGAAAACCTAAAAATGGAAAAACCACAATGAGGATTAGCTCACAATATATTATAACTGGTTATAAGATATTACAAAAAGGCTCACTATCCAAAGAATAAGAGAAATAGAAGAGAGGGGTGGCTCACTTCCAAGATTTGAACTACAAAAAATGCATCCACAATATGCTAGAAATAGAATTCCATTGGAGCTCAAAACATTGAATCAACACACTTCATATTATTTTGCTCTAACACTTTGCTCCACTTTGCATTTGTATAACATTCTCATTCTCTTCTTATGAATTCACACTATTCCACTTAATCATCCCTCTTCAACACCAAAAATGATCTTATACCATTATATTCACAATCACCTACAACATCAATTAGGTTGGCCTAATTAGATGTAGTGTGTATAATATGACTTGTTAGCCCAAAACATGCTTCACGCCACAACTCAAAACTTATAACATATCAAATAGGTTGGGGTGGACCTATAATAGCCTCCTACATAACTGATCAACACTTATCTAAACTCCGCATAACTCAAAACATATTAGGTCGGCATCACTGGTGACCTAACATCAAAATTCATGAACTAATCATCCTCAAACTAACACACATACCTCCAAACATCACACCACTTGGAACTTAGATGCAACTATCACTTGTAAACACTTTCACAAGTCTACAAGACCAAATATTTTTCCACAGTAAAGTGCGGACTTATCACAACATACACTCTGCATTGGAAAAACTATCACTCACAGACCTAATACTCTATTACTCGTAACTTCTACACTAGAGGAAAAAACAATGTGAAGTTTAGATTTAGATTCCTCTAACCTCCTCAAAAATTTCCTTAGAACCGCAAAGTGAATTCTTCAATGTAGACCAACATGGACGGAAAACCAAATGCATTGTACACAGAAAACTATGTTCTGACACTTAGCCAATTCTACAACTCAACTGTCTGTACCGGATTAAAACTTCTTGCATCTATGCACTGGATTATCATCTTCATGCATACTCATGTTTCATCAATTGATCTAATATTAATCTTCATACCAAGCCACAATATTGACATCAATGACAATATTGTATCTGCACACTGTGCATCTCATGCTCATGTTGCCAACAAGCATATCGATGACAAGCTCCTTAAACTTCCAACATATACGCCATCAAAAATTTAAAAAATAAAATAAAATAATTGATTTTAAAATAATAGAGAAGGAAAATCATATGTATTAAAAAATGGCCCTACACATGTGTTGTTGAGTACACATATGTTTCTCATCAGGTTCTTCATATCTTCTAGTATGACTTGTAAAAATGATTAGTATAGCCTAACCTGTTTTGATACCATGTTACAAATTAGGATCTTAAGATACTAATCATTATATACAAAACATAAAATGAATCATACAAGCATATACTTTACACATTACACAAGATATACATGGGGAAATCCCTTTTGGATTAAAAAACCTCATAAAGCATCATTTTATTAAAACACTTATAAAATAGCCTATTAAATAAATAGATTGAACCTACAAACACTCCTATACATACTTCCACATGACCAATAATACCTTTTGTGCATAGTGATATAATTCACTATAAATCTCCAAATTCCACTTCTCTCAAATGAGAGAACCTGCTTAAATATAGGAGAAGGGTGACATAGTACCTGAAGGGGTATTAATCACACCTATTTGACAACCATCTTTCATAAATAATTAATAATCTAATGGTTATTAGACTATAATTATTTCAAATGGGATATGCTTAATAAGCATATAATATATAAGTTTTTATAACCTTATATTAGAACAATACATAAATCTTATAAGGGTATGACCCCTAATAACATTATTTTCTAACACTTCCAAAAGTTTTTTGGGACCACCCAATTTTAGACATAAGAAAATTTCCATATAAAATAGATTTTGTAGATTGTGAAGAGAATTGGGCTTTTATAGTATTAGGACTCAATTATGCCATGAGGACTAGATTGTGTATACAACCACATCTGTGAGAATTTAATGAACTTTTTTAGTAAGGCCTATGTGTTGGAAATATTGTCATTGATGTCAAAGGTGTTTTCAATATGAGGAGAAATTTATGAAGAATTTGCTTAATTATGATGCCATGACCTGAAGATACATTATTGAAAATGAAGGCTCACTTTGAGAGGATAACATAAATTAAATATTGATTATTAAATTGGACTAATACCTAGCAGCACTCACAAGGAAATGTATTAATAGATCAAAAAAAAAGTTAACGATATGAAACACTTGAAGTTTAAAAGGAAACAATTTAAAGATTATTAACATTTATTAAATCAGAAAAAGACAAAACCAAAAAGAGCCAACGGTTGAGAATAAGACAGTAAAAAAAAACAAAAACCATATAAGACAAAATAGAAAAAGACAAAAATACTGAATAAGACAACAATGAAAATATTAAAGCAAAGACAAATGGTGCGATTCATTTCAGTAATGAAAAGATACGATTTATTATTGAAGTGATGCAATTTATTTTTGTGAAGTGGCGTGATTACTCTTTCTTAAGGAAAACAATAAAAATAGTTTTCTTCAAGAGGTGCGATCATTTATAGAAAAGTGCAACTTCAATTTCCTTAAAATAGAACATATGAAATGGTGTGATATGGTTATAAAGAAAAGCAATTAAATATTAAAGCATGTTGTTTGTAAAAGCAACGATTCAAGTGACATGTTACTCCAACCAAAGGTTGCATCCCTTGATAAAAAAGAAACGATATAAAGATAAGATTCAATTCACATTTGTGGGTGTGTGAATGTGGAGAACAAAGAAAAAATCAAGAAAAAATCATTCATCACAAGAAGAATACATGAAGATTTAAGAAGCTTATCTTATGCATATTTGTATGAAGAAAAAGAAGTGTAAAGAGTGTAGTATTAAGGATAAATCTTATGCACTAGCAGATTTGACAAAGTTTCTATATATATATATGAGAAAGCATGGATTTATGAAGACTTATCAATAAAGATCATGATGCACATATGAATGAATGTGAGATTTATGAGGTACAAAGGATAAATCATTCAAGGCAGATTTAAGGAGATTTATGAGGAAAATAATGAAGCATATTTGAGTAGACTTGTGGAGGATTTGCAAGAAGATTGAAGTAAACAATATATATATATGAAGATCATCAAGAAAAAGCAAATAAAAGTGAAGCAGACCTTGTATCTGATTTGAAGCAAAAGTTGGATCAGAATTTGGAACAGATCTGGTGCCTAATTTGTAGTAGGTTTTGAATCAAATATTGAGCACTCATAAGGAAGTGTTAGATCAGATCTATGAAGAGAATATAAGAGGCAGATTTGTATGTGAAGGAAAAGTGAGGAGATTATCATATGCTGATTTATGTGAACATCATTCAATGAAAGATATATCAATCACGAAAAGGGAATCATGGAGTAAGTAAATAAAGAAGATTGTAATGTCCATCATTTGTTGAAGAAGCAACATATTAAGGGTGGAATCATTTTTTTGTTGTGGAAGTTGGAGCTTCCTAAAGGAGAGATTGGTGTCTCTAGCCAAGTTGGTGTTTGGCAAGTGGGGGTTGGTGCCTCCAGTAAGTTGGTGCCTACAAATTGAGGGAGTTGGTGCTTCCTGTAGGTTGGTGCCTACAAAACAAGTTAGAGGTTGGTGCCTCTAGTAGGTTGGTGCCGACAATCATTGTAATTCAGAAAAACATATATAAAATACATTATTTGTAGCGTGGTTTTCTCCCACAAGGGTTTCCACATAAATATCGGTGTTATTGTGTTCTTCTCGTGTGCATAATTATTGATGTTGAGTGAACGGTGTTATAGTGATTGATAAAGTTTTAAATTGGTAAAAATTGTGTTATACTGATTCACCCCCCCTCTCAGTATAATAGTGTCCTCATCAATTGGTATCAGAACGGGTTCCTTCAAAGATATTTTAACCACTCGAAGGTAGATCTAAAAGAGCATGCATGGCAAGAAGAAAAGGAAATAAGGGAAAAGGAAATACCAAAGAGAACATTGATCAACAAGCACTAATAAAACCAAAGGCTAGAAATGACAAAGAAGCATGCAAAAATAATGGGGCGACAAATGGAACACAATTGACAATAGAAACAAAAGATGATATCGTCGAAGGACAAAACCACCTTATGAGTGGAAGAAAAGAAGAGATGAACTTCGAAGAAAAGGATTTTAAAGAATATGATGAGAATGTTGATATAAATTTAGAAGAAGAAAATGATGAAAATCACAAGAAAGAGGTAGAGCATAATCTAGAAGATTTGGAAGAAGAGTTGGAATTTGCTATAAGTGAAATTGAGAGGTTGAAAAGAAAACATCAAAGAAGAATGGCTAGATTTGAAGAGGAAAGGAAGAAGTTCATGGAGACTGAAAAATTAATTTTAGATTTAAAGCTTCAAGTTGAAGAAAGCAAAAGGATAGAGGATCTAACCCAAGCCCAATTTGAAGAAAAAGAAAAAGAATGTGAAAGATTGAAGTGTGAGATTGTCACACTGAGAAAAGAGCTAGAGAAGACATCATACAAAAGTTATGTTGATGTTGTCAAAAGCACTACTAAAGGAGAATGTAGCAAGAAGGAAGAAAGTCAAGTTCAACCTAAGGCCAACAATGCTTCAATAGAGAAAAGTAAAATAGAAGGAAAGACCAATCTGCAAAAACATTTCCAGCCAAACAGGTTCAAGAGTAGATTTCATGGCTATTGTTACTTATGCAATCATTATGGACATAAGGCAAGAGAGTGTAGAACACAAGTAAGACATAATGATAGATGGAACATAAATAGATCTTATGGATTCTCAAGAAGGAACTATAACTCCTTTATTCCTTTAGTGGATTATAGTGTTGTATCCTACAAGTGCAGCAACTATGGACACATAGCATGATTTTGTAGATATGGTTTTGTGAAACCACCTAGATAGGATGTGAAGAAGAGCACCATTGACAAACAAAAGGAAAGAAAGTTTACAAAAGTACAAAGAAGGAAACAAAATGATGAAAAAGATAAATCTATGGTCATGCAAGATACACTTCATACATAATTTTGAGGAGAAGCATGAGTTCATGGGATACCGGGTATAGCATTATCATTCAGCCCTATGGAGAAGATAATTCAAAATGAAATATCTCAAAAATTGAAGAGAAAAATATACTTATGCAACAGATTGGTATCAAAAGAAGATAATAAATTGGCATTAATTGTTGGAAATTGTGATAGTGATGTCAAAATGAAGAAGTCTCCATGCAGAGGATAACAAAAAGCAATCAAAAAACATGAGGAAGAGAAGAAAGGAGAGAAGACTTTCACAAAGAGAGGATGATCTTCATTCAACAACCAAGATATAGAGGAAGCATGTCACCCAAAAAACATAAAAACAAAAGGTGGAGAATTAGAGAAAGAGGAATATTAGAGCAAAAGGGAGCATTAGAGAATCTCCGACAGGGGGAGAAGTTTATGCTTATTACATTTGATGTGAGTATATGAATGGATGTTTCCCATGATTTATTTGTGGCTATAAATTTAATGAGCATCCCTTTGCCATTGATGTCAAAGGGGGAGAGATAGAGTAAAGGGGAGCAATGCAAAAGGAAAGAGTTATGTTTGTGTTGCCATCAATGACAAAAGGGGAGATTGTTGGAAATATTGTCATTGATGTCAAAGGTGTTTTCAATATGAGGAGAAATTTATGAAGATTATGCTTAATTATGATGCCATGACTTGAAGATACATTATTGGAAATAAAGGCTCACGTTGAGAGGATAACATAAATTAAATGTTGATTATTATATTGGAATAATACCTAGCAGCACTCACAAAGACATGTATTAATAGATAAAAATAAATAAAGTTAATGATATGTAACACTTGAAGTTTAAAAGGCAACAATTTAAAGATTATTAACATTTATTAAATCAGAAAAAGACAAAACCAAAAAGAGCCAACGGTTGAGAATAAGACAGTAAAAAAAAACAAAAACCATATAAGACAAAATAGAAAAAGACAAAAATACTGAATAAGGCAACAAACAAAAGATTAATGCAAACAAAGACAAATGGTGTGATTCATTTCAGTAATGAAAAGATACAATTTATTATTGAAGTGATGCAATTTATTTTTGTGAAGTGGTGCAATTACTCTTGCTTAAGGAAAACAATAAAAATAGTTTTCTTCAAGAGGTACGATCATTTATAGAAAAGTGCAACTTCAGTTTCCTTAAAATAGAACATATGAAATGGTGCGATCTAGTTATAAAGACAAGCAATTAAATATTAAAGCATGTTGTTTGTAAAAGCAGTGATTCAAAGTGACATGTTGCTCCAACCAAAGATTGCATCCCTTGATAAAAAGGAATCGATACAAAGATAAGATTCAATTCACATTTATGTGTGTGTGAATGTGGAGAACAAAGAAAATATCAAGGAAAAATCATTCATCACAAGAATACATGAAGATTTAAGAAGCTTATCTTATCCATATTTGTATGAAAAAAAAGAAGTGTAAGGGTGTAGTATTAAGGATAAATCTTATGCACTGGCAGATTTGATAAATATATATATATATATATATATATATACAAATCGTAGAAAGAATGGATTTATGAAGACATATCAATAAAGATCATGATGCATATATGAATGAATGTGAAATTTATGAGGTACAAAGGATAAATCATTCAAGGCAGATTTAAGGCGTCTTATGAGGCAAATAATGAAGCATATTTGAGCAGACCTATGAAGGATTTGCAAGAAGCTTGAAGTAAACAAAATATATATATGAAGATCATCAAGAAAAAGCAAATAAAAGTGAAGCAGACCTTGTATCTGATTTGAAGCAAAAGTTGGATTAGAATTTGGAACAGATCTGGGCCTAATTTGTAGCAGGTTTTGAATCAAACATTGAGCACTCATAAGGCAGTGTTAGATCAAATCTATGAAGAGAATATAAGAGGCAGATTTGCATGTGAAGGAAAGGTGAGGAGATTATCATATGTTGATTTATGTGAACATCATTCAATGAAAGATATTTCAATCATGAAAAGGGAATCATGGAGTAAGTAAATGAAGAAGATTGTAATGTCCATCATTCGTTGAAGAAGCAACATATTAAGGGTGGAATCTTGTTTTGTTGTGGAAGTTGGAGCTTCCTAAAGGAGAGATTGGTGTCTCTAGCCAAGTTGGTGCTTGGCAAGTGGGGGTTGTTGCATCTAGTAAGTTGGTGCCTACAAATTGAGGGAGTTGGTGCTTCTTGTAAGTTGGTGCCTACAAAACAATTTAGAGGTTGATGCCTACAATCATTGTAATTCACATAAATATATATAAAGTACATTATTTGTACCGTGGTTTTCTCCCGCAAGGGTTTCCACATAAATATCGGTGTTATTGTGTTCTTCTCATGTGCATAATTATTGATGTTGAGTGAATGGTGTTATATTAGACAAACAAGAAAGAAGTTAAATTGATTGCCTTCAAGGCACTAACATTGTTGTATCTATAAATAAATGTTTTATAATTTAAGTCCACTATAAGTATTAAATTTGCACAATATTTTAGCCTTATATTATAATTCTAATATTTGTATGTTAAAGAACATGTTATCTTAAATACAACAAACAAAGATTTGGTGCTTGACGACAAGTTATGGATGTGGGGAGAGCAATCTCTCTCGATAAAGCCTTGGTCTACCTCCTTCAATCTACTCTCTAAACCTCTCAACACTCAACCTATTTGGGT
This sequence comes from Sequoia sempervirens, assembly GCA_007258455.2. Lineage (NCBI taxonomy): Eukaryota > Viridiplantae > Streptophyta > Pinopsida > Cupressales > Cupressaceae > Sequoia > Sequoia sempervirens. Next base: position 127,704 of record VDFB02040522.1, on the reverse strand, counting down.
TCAACTTCCAAATCTTCCTCTCTAACTCTAGGAAGATTCCTACTTTGAGGCCATTGGCAATGCTAATGATTGTTTTTTAAAGGTTGATGTACTACTTCCTAGATGGGTCACTCTACATTTGCTTGTATCATGGTGAACATAGATATCTCCAAGGCTCTTCACAAGGATATTGTTTTGATAGTGGGGTATAGGCCTTGGATTCAACCACTTGACTATGAGGGTCTGCCCATCAAATGCAAACAATGTTTTTCCACTAGCCACTTGCCTTTTGATTGTCCACTCTCTTAGTGTCAGGGGTGGCCACATGGTGGAGGAATGCTCAAAAAGATCACTTGACTATAAATGCTTCCTCTCTGACGAGTCTCCTCAAGATGTTGGGTTTTCTCTTCCTATTCCCCCAATGGCAAGTCATGTTTGCAAGGGAGTTTCTCATGCAATTAGTGAGACTCCAGTGAGTCCCACTCCTTCAATTCCTTTAGCTCCTATTGGAGAGGCCCACCCTCTGTCTATTCCAACTGCTCAATGCCCCATTTCTGTTGCTCTTGTTTTACCCTTGGCTTCTATGTTGCACCCCCCTACTCCTAAAGTAGTTGATCGATGATTGGTTTCATCGGCTAGATGATCCTTTTCTTCTATTGTGCCCATAAATGGGCTCTCTAAGGGAAAATGCCCCCCAAAACATCTCCTAGGTCTGAGGACTTGGTTGATAACTTATCTTGGACAATTGTTCAAAGGTGGAAGAAAGGTCTTCCCAATCTCACATCAGAGTGAAGGGCGTGAGATTGAATAGTGTTGGATCTAGCATTGCTTAAGCTAGATCACTAGATACTCTTTTGGGCTTAGCAACTTGGTTGCAGTTGTATTGATTCTCGTTTGGCAGCTTGGCTGCAGCTGTATTGTCATCCCTTTTGGGTTTGTTGTGTATGCTTTGAGCTGCTCAAATATTGTACAAGGTTTATGGTCACTTCAAAACCATTATACTTAATAAAAAACAAACAAAAAGCCACAGTCTAGCAGAAAAGTAAAATATATTCCTTAATTCTATAATTGATATGAGTGATACATCAATGTTAAGTGACATTTCCTTTCAGGAATCTAGGAAAAACATCATATAATCTTTAATTCTATCATTGATATGGGTAAATATCATACATCAATGTTTTAAAAATGTGTACGGACTGAAATCTTCTTTCAGGACTTGTTAGACTTAAGCCCTTAACTCCTCATTGTAGACAAGTATTCTTGCATCCTCAGAAGGCTTCCCTTACATCATAGAGACAGTTTATCCCTCTTTATCACAAAATTACCCTGTAGCAAAAGAGAAGGTACACGTTGAACCTTTAGAATAAAGATACTCATTGAAGAGTGAAGATTTACTTTTCCCTGAAGATAAAACAGTACAATATGTCTTGATTGAATGTGTCTTATACCTCCTTATGAACAAAATTGATCATAGGCCACCTGGAGATAGAGTAATGTTTCTGTCTAAGTAAAATTGCTCAATTTTGTACATCGATGGAAAACAAATTGCAATCTGCCAGTAGGACCATGTTTGATACAATATGGCATATGCCATAATGAATAAAACCCAAAATATAAAAATTAAAGAATCACCCCCTTCAAATTGATTTACTGTACACGACATCCTTGTTGAGCTCTTGAATAGATAAGGCCTTGGGAGATCCTCTGCTGGGTTCAAAACAATTGGAGACAATCATGAATTATTATAAGGAAAATTAAAAAGTAAATAGAAAGAAATAGAAACAATGCCAGCTTGATTCTGCAGAATTGAGCAGTCAAGTTCACTAATCACATCAACAAAATAATTAGAGGCAATAATTTAAAGCATAAAAGCTTACCTCTCGAGTATCAGTTAACCGTAACAGCTGTAGTCTCTCAGTGGGCCTCATGTTTAAGAGGTTAGCAAACTAGATAGAAAACAATAAAAGCATAAAATGAGTTTAGCAGATAAACCAAGGTAGATTATCATTTTCCCATACTAAACAGAAAAAAATTGCATTTATTGATTGTCATTTTCCTGCATTAAGCAGAAATATATGGTGTTTATTGTATGTACCCAAAAGCTAAAACCCTCTGCATCATGAGGGCCTGGCATTCCTTCAGCCTGACTTAAAATGTCAGCAGCACGACGCCGATCTAGAACAGCCAATAAATACATCATTTAGAAAAGGGAATTAAAAGAAAACGAAGAAACACCAAACCAAAACTCTCATTTTAATGTTGCATAACTTCAAATCTTAAGATAAAAGTGCTAAAGCATGAGTTCGTGAATAGAATATTATATCATACCATTACTTCATTGCCCTAGTTGTGATAATTTAAAAACATAATAGAGGAGTTCAAGAAAACATTAGAATGTGGATGAGAAATGTTGAACACAGAACCACATAACATGAATCTGCCTTGATATACTACCCAATATTTTTGCTCCACATTCACAGGACTAAAAGTATATTTTAAGAAAGCTACATGCCAGCTAAAGAAAATATAATTTAATTTTACAAATGGACCAAAAAATAAGAAGAATAGCTTTCTAACATATTTTGTCAAGAATCGCTAAGAATGTGTACAGATACTCTACACTAGGAGCCAAGGGATACAAATCAACAAAGAATACTAAAGCACTTACGAGTAGATGGAGAGATTCCTATACAAGCTGCATTGAGAAAAAAATTGATAGGAAAAAATTAATAATTGAATTCATAATGTCCACATGTATATCCCAACATCATCTCAAACTCATGCAGAAATGATGACAACATGCAAGTAATCATCTTTTCTCCCTACCACGACTCAGCAGAGTATAGAATTGCTATCCTTCACTGAATGGCTCCACCAAGGGTTCACCTGCCTTATCTGGAAATGGGAAGAACTGTTGTGCTCACCACAAGCACACTGTGCATTCTACCAATGATTATTGTGGTGTCAAATTGAAGAAGGCAGAGATCCTTCTTGCTCAGCAGATTGACTGTGTAAAGATGCAGAGTTTCATGTTTCCAATTTCAACACTTCAAACTATGTGCTCATTCTCATTATCAATGACTATTCTTTCAAGATTCCAACAGTAGGGATGATCTCAGCAAGGATACTATTCTGCACATTGATCATCAACCATATCTGGAATCTTCAGCTACTTTTAAGATACAGAAACATTGGCATTTTAAGTGGGTATCTTACATTTAGCAAGCTCATTTTGGTGATAGTATAAGAAGGTTCTCAACAAGAAAGTGGCATTTCTTTGTAGACATCCTTGTTGATACTTCGAATTTTAGATATAGTGTGAGCAACTATTCTCAGTGGGAAGATCTCTATTCCACAAATCCTCATTTGTCCAGTTGTTGATGCTTTTTAACAGCTTACAATGATGAACTAGAGACATTTTCTTGACTACAATTTGCAAGATAGATTGTATAAGTTCACTCAGCCTTGCATTCCAATGAGACCTTGCAGAACCAGATCAAGTTGATCCTCAAATCAGCCAAAGCCAGGATGAAGCATAAATTGAAAAGTGGGATCTACTGTCTTAATTGTTCTTGTCACACACTATGTGAATGTTTTATTGGAAGATCAATTAAAACCACAATCAAATAACACTTACCTGACATCTGACAAAACAATGTTGAAAAGTGAAATTTATCATAACACTCAAATTAAAAAAGGCACCAGATTTGCATTGAAAAAGGCACAAGTGATTGTGAAGGAGGAACATTCCTAAAAGTAAAGATTGAGAGGCTAATTTCAGTTTGAAGCATACCAAGAACTTGTTAAGAGAAGAAAGCCTAAGCTCGAGCCACTACTAGAGAACCATCATCCTCAAACTTTGTGGAGGTCAGCTAGGGTGGTGTGGTGAATTGATTAATATTAACTGTTTTATGGTTAGTTATTTATAGCTAGCTAGTTAGGACTAGTGTGGAACACCCAGTGTGCAACAGCTATAGTTAATTTAATAACGTAGTTGCATCCATTCGGCATCTCATGTAATGCTTAAAGTGCTATCGATATAAGGAGAACTTGTTTGGAAAGTGTTCTCAAAAGTTTTCAAATATTTAACATAGGTCTTTTTCTGAAACCACTACAAACCTGGAAAATATTTTTCATTAGCAATTTCAAAGGTAACAAAGCTCTATTGATTCAGGGAAAAGCTATTTTTCAATTACATATGAAAGAATGGAACAAAGCTTCTAAAGATGACAAATTTCATTGAAGCGCAGTGAAGCTCCTAATCATAGAAGCAGATGTCTTTATAGTGATGTGATATATCCCAATATATCCTTTCTTGGTAGAGTTCTTGACATTTTCCTGAAAATATTGTGAGTTTTCCACAACATTGTTGACCACAACTTTGCCCAAAATTTTCCTCAACATATCACATTATCATTAGCAATATAATCAGTTATATCATAATAAATTTATTTTTGTCTAGATAAGCCTCTGACTTGCGAATTTTTTATCATTCTTTTCTAGAGCTTTTATAAACGAGCTCTATGTAATGTCCCGTTTTATTCCTAAATGTCTGCAGCCTATGTTTCAAAAGAAATCAATAAAGATAATTAATATTACACCAAACTGGCATTAAATAAAGATTAAGCTGTTAAGAATGGTCAACCAGCATATGAAGGGTTGTGTCCCTTGAGCAAGATAAGGTATATAATGAAGGTAGATCTAGAAGGAAAGGGAATTGTGAAGAATTATTATGACTGATCACAACGATGAAGAGTTGTAACTACTGCAAAAGCAATAGAGGTGATAGGTGTGATTCCCTCAAACTTGAGATATAAGAGGGAGAGCATTTCATTTGAGAAGGACATCGATCAAATCAAGAATCAATATTATGCGACTCCTAATATGAAAGGTTGTGACTCCTCCAAATATGAAAGGTGGTGACTCTCAATAATAAGATATAAAAGGGAGATCATTTCCTTGTGGAGAGCATATCTAGAAGATAAAAGAAAAGAAAAGGAAGACGACAATTTGGAATAGAAATTGAGAACAGCAATTAATAATATTCAGAAATATAATTGGTGGCAGCCATTTTAGAATAAATTTATCATTTCATCAAAGAGGTATTTTGTTAGAAATATTCTAGCAAATTCCTTGAGAAATCATGTCTTGAATTTGTGAAGTGTCTTGCAAATAGGAAGGATGGCCAGCCTTCTGAGTTCACAAGAGGTGAAAGGACAACCAGCCTTCATGCTCTTATCAGGTACGCCACCCAGAGATGGAATGGACGGCCAGCCTTCCATGCTCATGGGCCAGGAGGTGGAATGGACGACCAGCCTTCCATGCTCTTGGGCTTGATCAAGGAGGACGGTCAGCCTCCAAGGTGGACTAAGGGATGGGAGGGCAACCAACCTTCCATGCTCTCGAATAGTCAAGGACAGCCAGCCTTGAGAATTGCCGGTTTGCAAACATTTCCAAGGAATTCATGATGTGATTGGTTGCAAAGAATATGTTGTGATGCATTGATCCAAATATTAATGATGTTATGATTCACTGACCTAAAAATTATGATGCTTGCTGAATGGGATTTGGATATTATCATAATTTCTTGTTACTTATTATTACTAATATCAGTTTTTAGTGATTAATATTGTTTGCAGGTGTAGAATCAGGAATTTCCAAAATAGGGACATTACACTATATACCTCGAACACTATAAGTAGCTGCTAAGATTACCAGCTGCCATTATCGTATAGCAGTTGGGCCTGCAACCAAGGGACAACAGCAACTATTGCTGTCATTATTTCAAAAATGAACGTAGTTATCTATAGTTGTGGAGACACTTGGTATAATTGGGTTTGAAAACCTTGTGAATAAGGAACATGACTGTTGTTTTTGTAATCAGTGATTATGACTGTTGCCTTTGACAATGGCAACCAATGCTGTCATTATTTATAATCCATGAGCATAGTCATTACTTGACAAAACCATCAAATGATTATGCTATCCTTTGACTTGTCATTATTATTGCACCAGAGATATTAGTGCTGTTGTTGACTTGCTGTCAATCTACTTATCAATGGATATTGTTGTTATTACTTCATTTGTAAACATAGTTGCATTACTGAGGTCATTGATTGGGAATTTTCATTGTTGCATATTAGCTATTAATAATGTCATATCAGTTGACATTGTTGTCATCATCAATGTCTTTTGTCATAACTATCCTTCTGTGATTAGTAATCTTCTTATGATCATTGATCAGTAGCATTCTGTCATTATTGTGATCTGTATCATTCTTGATCAGTACAATGTTCAGTATCATCCTTATTAGTACTGTGATCAATTAATATGGGTGTCATTACTGCTGTCATAACATTATAGGAAAGATTGCTGACCATAATGATTTTAATATAAAACATAGTTGTTAAGACGGGACACTGCTGTCCTCAAATTCCAGGTATGATTGTTCTCCCTGCTGGAAGCTTAAGAGGTATTTGAAGAGGTTAGAGAGACTGTCATCAATTTTAACATCATAGTTACCATTTTGTGTATAGATTAGTCTCTTGGACTTGAGAGTCCTCACCAAGGTAGGTGCATGTTTTCTCAAAACACTCAAACAGGGGCAAAATTCCCATTCAATAAGGTAGGCCTAGCAGACCAGTTCCATCCCATCCTCGTACTGCAGTATGAGGTGGGTTCTCTGACACCAATATGAACCCAGTGCATGCGAGATGGTAAGTAGCAGCAGTTGGGGGTATGTGTAGGCTCAGCAAATAAGCATATGAATCAGCTGTTGGTTAGCTGGAGCCCTATCTATCCATTTATCTACCTACAGCATGCAAAGCCTTCTATCTATAGAGCCATACCTTGATGAATCTCCAAGAGATTTATATACCTTTTTTCTGCTCCCTATAATTGATTTATCAATTCAAAATTGACACAGATCCCACATCCTCCATTGATGCATATGAATGATTCGCAAGACATCCATTACAAACGATTGATACAGAGGTGGTGAAGTGATAATGCATTTTTCATTACACCCAAGAATCCCTTACTATCTATAGGGATTGGACTATAAAGTTGGCATAACCATGACATATTCTCTTTGCTTCCCTCCAACCAATCACTAGCGACTCATTGATTCCTACACTACGCTTATGCTAACCCCACCTCACCCCCAGCCCTCTTTCTATATTTATAGGGGGCACACGTTTTCTGGAAAGAACCATGAATTGAAGTCTTATCTTTTGCATGCTCACTAATAAATCAACCCTTGCACCCTATAGATTGTAGGGCATTGAGAACCAAACTAATGGATGCTCTCTCTGCACCAACCCTTTCCTTGATGCATGTGTGGAGTGTGGCTAGGCAGCTGCCCCAACACCTCCCCACCTCCTTATAACAGCTAATTGCTTCTCTTTCCTCCTTGCTTGCACTATATAAAGGTAGGGGTGTTGGAAATTGTGTAATTAAAGAGCCATTCAATCCCTATAGATTGCAGGGGTCAAGCCATATCCTCTCTAGTGGAATCTTGCATTGGAAACAGAATTTGTCTATGAATGGATCTAGTTCAATTCAATGGGTATCTGGGCATCTATGCAACACAAATACAAATTAGCCATTGTACACATTTTGTGCCACAAGGAAAGATGTGTAACTAGGATCACCAGGGAGGAAAACTAAACCATGACTACAATTGCATATCCATCAATTACCCTAACAATTGGATCCTATACACGTATGCAGGCCCTGGAATTCATAGGGAGCTTACCATTTCTATCAATTGGTCATCCTATATTTTCCATTGTTGCTTCAGTACAAATAAAGTAGTTTTTACTGAATGTTTGTAAAAGCAGAGCTAGGCCCCTACATATTGATCGTATTAATTGTTGGAGACAAAGAGATAAGAAACAAGAAGCATTTCAATGCCCAATCTATTCTGTAAACCACATTTGTAACCACCAACACAATGACCTTTGCCTTTTATGGCAATGTAGTAATGGCATCAGTCAAAGAGCTAAGAATGTATTGCCTCAAAGAGAAGTTTTTATTCAACAAGGGAGTGCAAGCAAATCCATCAATCACCCATATAATCAAAGGTGGGTTAAAGCATTCTTCGTGGTACACCTAAGAATAGAGGTATCGGCACCCCCCACTCCCTTTCTATAGCTATTGTAAGGGTTGACTAGTCAAATGGATATTGTATCTAAACCATGGCACTAAAATTTTGACCCACCAATGGGACCACCATATTTAATATATTTTATTTGAAGTTAGACAAAAGGATTTGCATTAATAGATCCATTACCTAAGTTTTGATTGGATCAATTCCATGAGTAGGATGGAGATTGATGGATAACTAGTAAACCCTAATGCTATAGGCTCGTATTATCAGCACTACCCATTCTGAAATGTTGGTTAGGCCTACATAACATAAATATGAAAATATGATGGAATAGATATGTGATTCAATGGGCCAAGCATCCTTCACCCAGGACTCAAAGGTTGGTATCAATGCTACAACCTTCCTAAACCATTGATACCCATTTCATGGTAGTTACCACTATGTATAGATTAGTCTCTTGACTTTATAGTTAAAAAGAATGGTAGGGTAAATAGGCCTTATTTACCTTAGTTGTGTTTTATTGCATGAAGGATTCATTATCATTCTGGGAAAGTTATTTATTAACATTGTTAAAGAGATTTCTATTACAATTATCTGTAATCAGCAATCTCAAAATTCATGATGTTCAATCACATTTACTTTCACTCTCACTCCGAATGCAATTAGGATGGCTTTAAATGTAGAGAACATCAATTAAATCTCTTTTTTATTTGATTTTTTTTTAATTTCTTGTGTTCCCAATATGTTCCAGATTTTCTCCCAACAATATCCCAAGAAATTGAAAATATCTTTATCTTTTGGTATGACAAGAAATTCCCAAGAAAGGTGTTTGCTTCTGTGCTCATATTTTGACACATTCACAAGGGGATTACGAAAATAAAATGGAAGTTTTAAGATAAGAGAAACAAAGTTTTGAACAAAGATTATATTAGCAGCAATTCGCACTCTTCAAAATCGTCATCTATAATTCTGAGATTTGCATTTTTTATAATAACTCAAATTTATTTCTTGAACTAAACCTCAAATTTGCTTCTTTACTTATCCAATCTCTATACATAGGGAGTTTCAAGCATATTCCAAAAATGTTGGATCACAATCAGAATGCTTACAGTTCAAGTCTGGATTCCATATATCTAAGCTTTCTTTCTTCCAGTAATCCTCATTTACTCTAACTTGATAAAGTTGTCTATCAGGTGAAAGAAGACAGTTGTCTATCTTGAATATCTCCAACTCTCATCCATCCCCACAATTTCAAGAATGTTTCATTTTGTGCTTAATCATACAGTTAAATGTAATTCAAAATGTCTAGTCCACATCTGAACGAGCATTTGCAAAATTAATTAGAGATATTTAGCCATGCATTTGTTGGCACCATAATTATGTAGCCCTGTGAGCCTTGTTTTCGAATTTAGATAAGAAATAGATTTATCCAGCATCCCCTAACTCCAGGTCTGTAGTTGGTTTCACCTCTTTCTTAACTTTAAATAGTTCAGTAGCAGTAATTGATATGAACAGTCCTTTGAGCTCTGAAACTGTTATGTTGTATGGAATGCTTAATGTCTCCAATTTGAGGAGTTTATACTCTTGTACAATCGTTTTAACTCTTCAATAATTGGTCTTATCAACTGAAAAATAGCATATACACATTGTCCTCTTCTGCAATCTTCTAATATCTTAAAAGAAATGGTCTTGTAAACTGGAAAACAGGATATACACTGGCCACTTCTAAGAGTTGTATTAAAGAAAGAAATCAATAATGAAAAGTTATTTCCAGTGTTGCCGGGAGACGCGTCTCCTGCCCCCTGAGATGCGTCTCAGAGACTGGTACACGTCTCCAAGTACCCCCGTCTCTTATTTTCAAAAAATAACCATACCCGTACCCGTACCAGTACCAGTACCAGTCTCTTGGCAACTATGGTTATTTCTATCAACATGTTGACAATTTCCAAGAAGACAGTTTACTTTCATAAGCAAAATATCTACAGAAGATGGTATATTGTGTATGTGGCAGATAACTGCAAAACTGATATTTATTAGAAAATAAATTTTTGATTAAGACTACAATGTACCACACCTTATCAAAACAAAATTTCTGAGAGACATAGACTGATAAAGAAGCTAATAATAATAAATACCACTGCAGTACCTGCCCGTGCTGCATCTTCTGCACGCCTGATCCAAGAGCGTGCTAAATCTGCTGCTCCTCTTGCCATTTCTTGTAGCTAAGAGTCATGACATTAAGAAGACATTTTTAGGTTAGAGAAGGCACTGTGTGGAAAATCCAAACCCAACAATATGGTTCTTCAATATCTTATAACAATTTTTGTTGTCAGATGTGCTAGAAAGTTCGGTTAGAAAATTGGAATTAATTGTGCACACCTTACATCATATCCAACTGCAAAATAATGTAAAATCTTTCATAATTGTTAAAAGTGCGATAAGTTTGTCATAATCATCAAATTTAATCAGATTTCGCCCAACAGCGTAAGAGGAAACAAATATGCCATCCAGTAGAAGCAATCCAATCAATTTTGTATGAAAAAATTAAGGTTTATATTCAGTGCCAACCAAAATTCCTATAGGTTCATTTTGCAAATAGTTGAAGGCAAATGAAACAATTGCTACATTAGCTGTGAATGTTGAGTATATAAACCTCTTCCCTCTCTGAACTTTTTACAGTAATAATCAATGATTGAATTTAAGAAAATATAAGTAATTTATAAAATATTAAAAGAAAGAAAAAAAAAAAAAATAGAAAAAAACTTTAAGTAATCTGAAATTGTGCCATAACAATTTAATAGAGCAAAGAATGCATGCTGCAATGGTGCCCAATCAGGGGAAGGCTGCCGACCTATATAATAAAGTGATTGTAATGAAGCTTCTAATTTGTTGGAGTAACTACTTCTTATCGTTACCAAGGTGAAGATTCATCCCTATACAGTAAAGGAACTATATATGGTATGAACAATAAATAACCTCAATGAAAATAAGGGAAACACAAAATGATTGAAGATATATAATATCATGATTTATACAGGCATGTATGGAGTGTTGGTTATGGAATTGATTTTGAGTGGCTGAAAACCACCTCATTAAATATTTTCAACCTTTCCAAAATGAGGAACTAGAGGGTGTATTTATACTGCAATGTGATTGATCCTGCACAAAGAAAACTTATACAGACATGGGTTTCTATCATGATATATAGATCATGTCCATGTGTACATTCAAAGAATTATTGTCTTGTGAGACAGATGCACAATCTCACATTACAACAAAAATTTGTTTCAAAAAATATTCTTAAATCTACCAACTGAAATGGTCGTGTGACTGGTCTCAATCATTCTTAATGCAAATTTGGGGCTGGCTCTGTATCGTAAGCCCCAGTTTAACCTTTTCGGTCTGTGGTTACATGATATGAATGAATAACATCCCAAGCATTGCCATAATATATGGGTAAAGTGAAGGAGTGCCTGTGTTAAGGCAAGGGATGTGCCATTTACCATATCTGGTCTGCCAGCTTGCCTGGGACCTAAAAATTCTGCATTAACATTTTACTTCCTCCCATATTTATTGTTGTTGAATTTGTTGTAACTTCTTTGACCTTACAAATCAATTTTAATGTTATAAATTATTTCTTTAAGTTCCTAAAGAGATATGGGATACCATAGAATGGGAAAGTTCGGATTTTTGTAAAAGGCAAAGGCACATAGCTCAGATGGAAATGTGGCAACAAAGTTGAAGAGAAAGAATCTGAGTTGTACTAGAAAAATAAATAAATTTCAATCTAGAAAACATATGAAATAGGAAAACATTATTGTAATAGAATGTGTCTCATCGATGGCCTCTGCATATTTTATTCATATGATTATGTTTATCTTGATGTCTATGAAGACTATTTATTCAACAATGACTCAAGAACTAGTTGGCAAACTGAAGAGTAATAGTATGCTTTGCACATAAAATAAAAACAATAGCGTTCCTTTTCCCTGAGACTAGAATCAAACTCAACACTTGATCCATCAGGAAGAATATCATGATTGTGGCTACTGGCTACAGAACTTGTGACTCATTAATACAACAAACTGTCGGATGAAACCTGAAACCCTATAGCTCATACAGAGATGCTAAAAACAAATTAGATAATTTGCAATATCTCCTCCAAAAATGGAATTATTTTCTTTTTTTATCTTCTATTTTATATAATGGTTTCAATTTCAAAGCTCTCCCAAGCGCTCACAAGTTATTTCATCAGCCAAGTACCTTGCATGGCCAAGTTTTGGTGAGTTTTGCCAGGTATTGTTGAGTCTTGGCAGGTTTTGGTGAGCACTCCCAAGTGTTGCCGAGTTAATGAATTTAAGTATTTTTTTTTTTAATTTTCTGAGTTTTGCTCAGTTTTTGCCAAGTCATTGAGTCTGAGTCAATTGGGTCTACTAAGTTTTGCCAAGTGGTAAGATTTGAAACTATGATATAAAAATTAAAGTCTAGTACATTTATTCTTTCCCTAATTTTCTTGGTTTAGATTTCTTTGTTGCTTTTCTTCCAAGGCTCCCATGATTTTTTCTTGTTCATTTCCTATAACTCCCTTCTGAGCACCATGCAGGATCTGCTGAGTAGTTCCATGAGTTTCTTTTTCCTCCTTTGGGTCTAGATTTGAGCTAGGTCAAATCTTCTCAAGATCTTTTTTGTAGTCCTTGCCAACTTCAAAATTGCAGTTATCTTTACTTCTCTCCTTGTCTTCTTTGTTGTCTTCACATAAAAACTTCTACCACAAGCTATTCTAAAACTTGCATAAGTTTTAATTTATCACAAAAATAACCATAAGCGACCACAATTCCCATGGGCATTCTAACATCCATTAACACTGACTCAATGGTTCCTAGTTTCTTCCAGAATTCCAAAATCTTAGAATAAGAGTTGGACGTTCTACCCAGATCAGAATTTAATTAAATAACTAAGTGATAATGTTGAAACCAAAATAACAGAGCTCCATACAAAGGATTGAATTCCTCCAAAAGCAGGCATTTTTCTCAAGCACACTAAGCTTATCTGCTACACAAGCAAAAAGAGGGAGAGAGAGAGTCTCCAGTAAGTTATATGGCAAAAATATCTTACATCTTCTCTTTCTCTGGTTCCATTTGGAGGACATACATCACTAAACCAATCAACTTCCGCAACTCGATACCTGTAGTTAAATATGAAGCAAAATTAATCAAGATTTTGATTTTTTTTCTTCATTTTATAATAGAGATGCAATGGCAAAACAGTCATACAATATAAAAGCGGCCAATAGATACTAAAGGAAAAAATGATTACCTTGGAGATTTTAAAATTGGTTCAAAAAGTATCATCTCCTTTGCTGCATGTATATATATTTCTTTTGACTATAAGTAATGGCATTTCATTAGGTGCAACATACAAGCAATACCTTTAGCTCACTGTGCACTTTACTCCCAACTATTGAAATTTCTACATTGGACATCCAGTTTATTGTTCCCAAAATTAAGTTAACAGTTTCAGACATTTATCTCTCTCCTAGTTTTTTGTACTTTCAATGCTTGATTCCTTCTTGCTTTGAAAATTTCCCCAAGAAAATCTGTCTGCCATTTATTAATCTGCTAAAAACCATGGGTATGATATCTTTGTTTTTTTTGGCATCTGCTGCTTGATGCAATCTACTATTTTGTAGTTATAACACTCAACAATGTTTCTATTATATTTATAGAAACTTGATAGAAAACTATATTTCATAGCCTCACTTGCCTAGACATGTTAAACACGAGATCCAGGAATATGCTATTGGACATCATTATCAAAATTCCATAAGATGGAATCGAGCATCATGAAAGCAGCTTTACACATATTGAAATGCCTTAAGTTGTAATCCTTTCTTGCTGCAAATCAAAATTCATACAAACCATGTCTGCAGGTGCTAATTCTCTATTTACCAGTTGCAGGACATACCTGACCCTGGCTGAATAGCAAACCAGCCCCCTAGCAATAGTGGTTGGGTTTTCTCAGTGTACGGAATATTGTGGAATTTGGTAAAATGCAGTGTACCACAGGGACATGCTCCCCCCCAAAAAAAAATATCCCCATGTTTACGGGATGGGGATGTCTCCAAGATGCGGGGACTTGGAAGGGACGTACCCCCACCATCTCAGGGATGTTTCTGGGACATCTTCCTCTTACAAGGGGTGTTTCCAAGTCATCCACTTTTTTGGGGAATTCCGCAATGCAGCCATGGAAAAAGTAATTTTTATAAAAAAATAAAAAAAGAATTGAAAATTGTGCCCAAGCCCGAATCCTAATGGCCTATGAGCCCCAACCAAACCCTAAACACTATAAATTGGCCTTTACACCTCACTTCATCTCACTAAAAATTATCAACAGCAAATTGTGAACAGTGAGTGAGAGCAACAAGCCTGCAAGGTGAAAATATGAGAGTGTAGAGCAAGAGGATTCAGGAAGAGCACAAAGAAGAGTGACGCCAACTCAAAGGATTGAAAGCATTTTTCAAGCCTCAAGGTAGGCTTCTATTTCACTGTTCTTCCACAACTCATTTAAAAAAAAAAAAATTATTATTTTCTCTAATTACAAATTGAAATACTAGTTCACATTGTTGATTGTAATCTATTGTAAATTTAAATTTTAAATTTTAAATTCATTGGTTTAGTTTTGCAAATGATTCAATGAATGATATTAATGAATCATAATCAAATTTGAATTTTTTTAATTATATAATAGCATGCTGTAATATTTTTTTTTGAATTTTTAGAACTTCAAATTTTTTATTTTGTCAAATTAGGATTATAACTTTTGTGTATCCTTTGCCTCTATGCTTCATGTGACCAGAAGTAAGAAAAAAAAAAGTGAAATCTTGGTTTGATAGGTTAAGAGCAAGAATTTTTATTTGTGTATTCTCTACTTTTATTTTGCACTTTGTGCGACTTGAAATAAGAAAAACAAAATGAAATATTTGTGTTTAATCCCTTGCATTATGCATAATTTGAATTTGAATTTTAAATTTAAGAACTTATAAATTTTATACTTTTTTATTGTAGTGTCACTATGAGTTCTCACAACATGAGTGAGGATGAGATTGAGCCTCAATAGGTTGAAAATGTTGAAAGTGAAATTGAATCCGATTATGCACCTAATGGAAGTACAAAAGTAGAGAAGCGTGAAACCACTAGTTCCATTAGAGACAAGGTTCTACTTCTACTACTTTGCAAAGCCCAATTGCATATATGCCAGTTTCTTCTACTTTAGGGGTAGTAGAATCTAAGGGGAAATGCAAGTTGACAAGTGATGCTCCAAACCCACTAGCAAAGTTATTCGATGTGCAATTAAAGGATGAGACAAATGATGCAATTGACAAATGTCATGCCCCCCGATCACAACCCTCAAAAAAACCAATAACTGAGGAGATTGAAGCCTATAACATAAATTAAAAGGTAATCGCTAACCAAGGGAGCTTTAAAAGAAATATTGGAGGTAGCGATCCTATTAGGTAGTAGGCTTTTATTAAACCCCTAAAGGCAAACAATCATTGCATTAACAATTATTAAAGAAGCCAACACAAAGGCAGCGCTTGGTTGAAAATAAATAAGTAATAATTAAAAGGAAGGAGGCAGTGCTTGGTTGAGGAAGGGCGTGTCCCTTGTTAAGGGGACTAATGAATGGATGCGACTCTCCCCACCATGAAAGATAGACAAGGGGACACAAATGAGTGGGGAGAGGCATCAAATGGGGAGATATCAATGGGGATCATTGGATCATTGGATCGTTGAATCATTTGGACCCATTAGAAATCTTAATCAAGTAGCAAATTAGAAAAAGGAAAATAAGGATTGGAACCTTATTGGAAATAAATATTATTTGCTAGCAAGAGGATTATTGTAAGTCTTTAATTTAATTATACACACACACACACACACTATTATGCAATAATGATGCTTACAGCAATTATTGATCCTTATAAGTAATTATGATTCTTCCTTTATTATAATATGGTTGATAGATTCTTATAATAATCTATTTTGAATTTAGAGAAGTGATTGCAAAACAGGAAGGCCAATCAACCTTTTGAGTTCATGAGAGGTGAAGGCCCGATAGACCCGCCATCAAGTACGCCACACCCGAGATGGAGCACTCATGGGCTAGGAGGAAAATGTGTGCTCTCGGGCTTGGTGGAAGGGAGGTAGTCTTCACACTCTTATCAAACATGCCACCTCGAGATGGAGTGCTCATGGGCTGGGAGGCGAATGAGTGCTCCTGGGCTTGATCAAGGAGGATGGAGCACCTCCAAGGTGGACTAAGGGATGGAAGGGTGCCCCACCTTCCATGCTCTCGCAATACAAGGGCAACCAACCTTGAGACTGCAGTTTGCAAGCATATCAATGAATTCCTAATGAGATTATTATGGGAATCCACATTGGAATAATATTATGGTACCATGCTCCGCGGGGTTTGAGGGGCGAGGGGGTACAGGCTGCAGCGGGGCGAGTTTCTGAAATGCGCGGGGGTACTGGAGTGGCTGGGGCGGGGGATGAGCTGATAAAAATAGGAATTTTAAAAATATATAGAAATTTCAAATATTCATAGCATAACATTGATAAAGCATTCATTCTAGACATTTGTATAAGCTTAATACATATCATTAGACTTGAATTGAGATTTCACATGAGAATCGACAAACAAATTAACAAAATTCAAATGCTTTTCATTATCGATGTGCACACGTATCATATAAAAGTCTGATAATTATAACCAAAATGCCCAAAGGCTCTAAGTCTCAACTATGAAATGACATGCTAAACATAAAACTAAGAAAATATATCGCTGTCCAAGGTCCCTAATCAGCATAAGGTAGGTCTAAATCAGCATCGCCCTCGCCATTAGAGCTCGAGTCTAAGTTAGTGTCAATGTCCATGTCAATAGAAGGATCTGCCTCAACCAATGGAACCCCAACCAATCCCTCATGTGCATTCTCCTCAATCTGCATAGCATCTTTGGGATTAACATCCCAACGTAAGGCTAGAGTTTGACGATACTGACTAGTTTGGCAATCCTTCACTCAGCTGCTCTTCTTTTGCTCTCCTTCACTTCACAAGCCAAATGTAAAAATGAGTTGCTTTTTCTCATTTTAGGGCATATATAAGGCATAAATTAGGTTAAGTGGCATGGGGCATCCCTTGTGGGCCCGCCCATGCCTTTTTTTCATTTTAAAAAACTTTAATTTTTTATAAAAATGTGTTTTTTTGCTGCTGGGCCATAGGGTACTTCTAGAAGTGCCCGGTACGGATGAGGGACGGCTGGGAAGTTTTGGGTACTTCTAAGTACTCAGTCCTGCCTTTTACCAAAGTCCACAGGAAATTACCCGGGTACTTGGAGGAAAAAGGAGACGGCGAGGGACATTTCCTGACCAGCGTCTCGTGCAGTGCAGAGCAACTTGCTCTACTTACAAGGGGCGTCCCGTGGAGCATAACAATTTGCTTTGATATGAATAATGTACATGGATATCATGATGTTTACTAATGGTTAGTGATAAATATATGTTATCATGGTTTATGATCTAATATCCATTTCTAGTGACTAGTATTGTGTGCAGGACCTAAACCAGGATTTATATCTTATAAAATTGGTAAATTTACAATCTTAAATGTATTACATTTCTTATTTTGGATTCTAATTGTGCTTTTAGGGAAAAAATCTAGGAATATCCCAAGTAGGGGGCATTACAACAAATTCTTCTTTACCAATGGCATTCCATTCATGTGGCTTGCCCTCTTTATTATAATGAACATCAAATATGGGAGAAGCTCAACATTCACTTGCACATGGCCGCCTATGCATTGAACCCAAAGTAGTGTGTGCAAAGGCTTGGTTGAATTGCACCCATACAAGATGTTGAGGTGAATGCAAGGTTCATGAAGGCTATTCAAAAGATGTATGATTCTACAAAGGACAACATCATTCCTATTGAGTGGATGCAATTTTCCACTCTTAGGGGTTATTCTGAGGAGGCCAAAATAGATAGGGAGACTATGGCATAGGAGGATCCAATTTTGTGGTGGACTATGCATGGGTTGACTTCTTTGACTATCTCTCTATCCTTTCATATGCTATCCTAGGTTTCTAGTTCTTCTACTGCTAAGAGGAACTAGACTACTTATAACTCCACCCACTCCATTAAGAGGAACATGCTTACCTCTAGGAGGGCAGAGAAGCTTGTGGTTGTACATAGACCTTGCACCCCATTAACTGCAACACACTTATGTACAAGGAGAGTCCATCATGATGATGGGATGTAGGGCCAAAGGAGCCAAATATAGGTTGATGATGATGCTACATAGACAGAGCTGGTTGAAATTGGATTGGAGGAGCTTGAGCATGTGGAGTCCAACAGTTCTAGTGATCAAGAGTTTGGGGATGATTAGAGGCCTCACTTCACTCCATTTTGTTAAGTTGAACATTTTTCACTATAATCATCATTATGAAATTTTGGATATAATATAAATTTCAAATTTGACATTTTCAATGTTAATGTTCACTTCAAAATTCAAATGTTTAATGCAATCATTGCAATGTGTATACAACATTAAAGTTTTTGATAAGGAAAATCAAGTTTTGAAGGGGCCCTGAAACCCTTTACAAAGACGACAAGCTACAAAAAAAACTAAGCAACTAAAATTGGTAGCCCAAAAAACCAAAATGCTGACAAAAGATAAAACAATAGAAACCCGTCAGCATACCAATAGCAAAAAAACAGCAACAACTAGGCTGATCCAGCAAAAGAGTCAGCAGCAGCTACAACATTTTTTCCAAGACATTCACCGAGGCCATATTTTCCTCAATGACCTCCTCATGCATCTCCACAACATCTTTAAGCTCATCAAAAGAAACATCAGCCCTCTTTTTCGTCTTACTCCTCGTCCTAAGACACGGTCCGACCTGCACATCCTTTTCCAAAGCTAGAGCAGAATCCACATTTTTCTCCACCTAGTTCGAGCAATTAAAATCTTCAATTGCTTTCTTCATTTCCCCCAGCTCCAGAGGTTTACCTGTCCATTTCAAGGCTTTCTTGTTTAAAACGGAAAGACCCTTAGCAGTTGTCTTTAAAGAATTGTTGCTGATGTTAACCATAGTTTTCAAATCCTCCGACAGCTTACCAATTTTGTCCCCAATACTAGCAATTCTATCCTCTAAAATCTTATTGACCATCATTTCCAAAGAGGAAATCCTCTCCTCATGAGAAACCCCCAAGCGATCAGCTTCAGCAACTAATTTATCCAACATTACATTCATAGTTTTCACTTTACCTTTTATAGCCCATTCTTTCTAATTACCTCGGATCATTGCCACAGATATCCTGCCAATTTTTAACCTGGATATTGAGCTCCTTCGCCTCTAAAAACAACCATTTCACCAAAGAAAGAAAATTCCGCGTTCCATTCTCAGCCATCTTGCAAAAAATACCCATATTGACCTCATCCTAGTTGATACAAGGCACATCATTCAACTCCAAGTTATGATCAAGGGCAACTCTACACTACTCTTTCTGCTCCTCATCCTCTTCAACAGGGGAGTCCTCAACCTCAACCACATCCACCTTAATTCTCTCCTTGTCAGGAAAATTAGCCAAATCAGCCAACACTTCCAACTACTCCATCTTCATAGCCCTCTCAACAGGAGATACAAGATGATCCTGAAAAGGATCAAAATCCTGAGAGTGCTTGACCATCTCAATCCCCTGAACCTCCATAGGCATGGACCCGGGCAGCAGCTCGCCCACACCAGTACTAATATCCCCAACAGGTGCACTCTTAAGCACACCCACATCTTTAGGAACCTTGACACCAATCGCAGGGGAGTTCTCCACCACACCGACCTTCCCGGGATTAAAGTCCCAAACAGAGGCATTCTTCACAACGTCCACAACTTAAGGAACCTCAACATCAGTCACAGGAGAGCTATCCACCACACCACCCTTGCCATGACACAAAAAGGGTTTCACACTCGAACTAGGAGCCTCCACCTCAGTCACTAACTCAATCTTTCCCTTAGTAGAAGATTTATCTTTCCTAGGGCCTCTAGATTTCCCCTTAGAAGTCTTCCTCACAAACTTCACCATGGTTTTATTCAATTCCACATCTGTCTCATAGCCCTTGGTCCACTCTTCAAAATCATCAACCCCTTCCTCAGACACACCTTCATCCACAGACATATCATCATAATCCAAGTCTTCTTCCTCAGAACTACCTTCCCATTCTATAGCAGAGTCCCCAGTATCATAACCAAAATTCTTAACCCCCTTCTTACTAGGGGTTTTAGGGGAAACAAGGATTAATTTGAGCTTAATACGAGCAAACAACAGACTCATAAGACCTTCATGCAAAATGACCTTCTTAGGTTTTTTACGGTGATCTTCAATACTTTTTTCCATTGACAGTAAAAGGTAAAAAGGAAAGGAGACCAGCACCTTATGATGAAAGTGATTCAAAAGCATGAAATGGTAACTATACACAACAAAGAATCTACCTTCGAGCGTGAAATAATGCATTAAGGCCAGCACAAGATCCCTCCACAACAGTTTCAGAGACTTGCGAGCATAGCCACCACTCCCAATTTCCCGAAGCTTTTTCTTCTCATTGAATTTGAAAAAATTCGCAAAGGCTTTATTGGCAGCACCCCTATCTCTGTAGAATTTCCTCCCAAAAATCGAAAGTCCAGTGACCTCCGCTATAAACTCCTCATCAATTTTAAACTCCACTCCCTTATAACGTAGATTCCTTCCATTCCAACCTTTCACAAAAAAATCTGAAGCATCAAGATCAGGGCCTTGAAGTCTTTGCATGTACTACGTAACTCCACCCTACTCCAAGTGCTCCCACACCACAGCATTATTCTAGAACTCCTCACACGAGCTCAATTCAATTCTATAGCGATCTCCACCCATGGCGGCATGAAAAGAGCAAGAACCCAACAGCACCAGAAAGTTTTGTAAAAACAAAATGAACCTAGCTCTCCACAAAACAACGCAAATAACACCCACAATACGTGTGGGCTTGTCCTTCAAAGTACTTCCCTGCCTATGCAGCCAGGCCATCATTTTACGGAAACCAAAGATGTAATGAAGAGACAAATAGGGTGAAGGTTCAACGTGCAAAAACCAACTTTAAAACATAATGAAGAACCTTTCCCCAATATCGACCACCTTAGAAGCAAGCCACTTGGTCATCATTGGAAATATATTTAAGATTGAGAGGTAACGATTCAAAAGAATCCCAATCATATTTAGCCACCACTCCCAAGTTGGAAAAACCATCAACCAACATATTAGCTTCTCTAAAAACATAAGAGATTCTAATCTCCTTAAAAGAATTAATGATGGAGATTGAATCATTAATAAGATGAGCGATAGACCATGATGGCGGGCATTTCTTCAAAAGACAATTAATAACATTAAGCAAGTCCCCCTCCAACCAAAGTTTAGAGACCCCTTGATTCTTAGCCAAAACGAGGCCATGATAGGTTGCAGCTGCCTCCACATAGTGGTTTGTCTGGATTCCCAAAGGGAGGGCCACCGTAGAGACAAACCTACCATTCTCATCACGTAACACTACCCCACAACCAGTAGGCCCCGGATTTCCCTTAAAAGCTCCATCAAAATTAATTTTAAGCCACCCAAAAGCGGGAGCCTTCCACCGAACCCCCTTCCTAGGATCTTTTAACTTCTTCACCGGATTGGAAAGGTCACAAGAAAGATTCCATCTTTTACCCACAAGCAAATCATAAAGGGAAACCGACACTTTCATGTTAAAAGAAGGGATCATCAAGAATTTAGACAGGAAATTTTCCTTGATAGCATCACAGATTTTAAAGGCCAGCCTAGAAGGCAACAGCTCCAACTGACGGAAAACCCTGTTGTTACGTTCCTTCCAAACACCCCAAGCAACATGCAGCAAAATTAGAGACCACAACATGGAGAGGGTCAAGTTAAGGGAAGGAGACACCC
Source organism: Sequoia sempervirens (assembly GCA_007258455.2). Taxonomy (NCBI): domain Eukaryota; kingdom Viridiplantae; phylum Streptophyta; class Pinopsida; order Cupressales; family Cupressaceae; genus Sequoia; species Sequoia sempervirens. The sequence goes on along the minus strand of VDFB02040522.1, from coordinate 105,592 downwards.
ATTGAGAGCATAAGTCAGCAAAGCGAGAAACGCCCACGCTATCTCCCACAGATAAAAAATATGAGTCCAAACTTCCCAAGTATAACTACACCCAGTCACCAAATGAAGACAATCCTCAACATCTTCTTTACATAAGAAACACCTATTCGGCAGAGCCATTCCTCTCTTCACAAGATTATTTACTAGTTTTCTAAAGATTCATTTGTAATTCTTATACTCATTCCTTATACATCTTTTTATAACTA